>VMDR010001328.1:0-133048 GCA_007922815.1 Macrotus californicus | reverse complement strand
CACAGTCTGTGAGCGTTCCCCTCGGCCCAGCGTGGCTCCTCGGACTCTCATCGGTTGTTACAAAGCTCAAACCTCCAATAAAGAGCTTCTGCAGCCGCTCCGGCTCTTTGGGAGACTCTGACTTAGACGTGACGACTGCGAACAGAGAGACCCTCATGATGCTTCCTCCTCGGTGGCATCCACCAGCATAAAGGAGTGATCTGAGGAACATATCTCTAGCTGTATCTGTTACTGGGAGGGGACTGTTGAAGTCTCCAAGTATAATTATGCATTTATTCCTTTCTCCTTTCATTTATATCTGATTTTTGCTTCATGATTTTGGAGTTCTACTAGGCACGTGCACATTTAGAATTGTTTTGTCTTATGATAAATTGACTCCTTCATCATTTTTAAGTGTCTTCTAAACCCTGGTGATATTCTTTGTGCTGAAGTCTAGAGTTAATTTGTCACTTTAACTCTTATTTGTGTAGTGCTTGTGTGGCGTATCTTTTTTCCATTTTCTGTATTTGTCTTTATTTTCAAAGTGGGTTTTTTTGTGTACACAGCATACATTTGAGTCTTGCTTTTTTAAAATTCCCATTTGACAATCTCTGTACTCTAATTGAAGTATTTAGAATATGTACACTTAATGCAGTTAGTGATATGGTTGAATTTAAATCTATCATTTTGTTACTTGCTCTTTATTTGTCCCATCTCTTTTTAGTTTATTCTGCCGTTATTTTGTATTAGTTTCAGGTGCACAACGTAGTGGCTAGAGACAATCATACTTTACAAAGTGTCCCCCCTGTTATTTCCAGTACCCACCTAGTACCATACGTAGGTATTACAGTATTACTATTTCCTCTGCTGTACTTTACATTTCCAATGTACTTTCCAATGTACTTTACATTGTACTTTGGTAACTGCCAATCTGTTCTCAAACCCCTCACCTTTTTCACCCAGACTTTTAACCCCTCTTTCCTCTAGCAACCGTCAGTCTATTCTCTATGAGTCTGTTTCTGTTTTGTTTGTTTATATTTTCTAGAGACTCCATGTAAAAGTGGAATCATATGGTATTTTTCTTTCTCTGACTTATTTCACTTAGCTTTATACCCTCTAGGTCCATTCACGCTGTCCCAAATGGTGGGATTTCATTCTTTTTTACACCTGAGTAATATTCTACTGTATACATGTACCACAACTCTTTTATCCACTCATCCATTGATGGGCTCTTGTGTTGTGTCAGTATCTTGGTGATTTACTTTTTGCAGCCTCGGTGACTGTAAATGATGCTGCAATGATCATAGGGGTGCTTATGTTCTTTCAAATTAGTGTTTTGGGTTTCTTCAGATATATACCCAGATCTTGAATCATTGGGCCACAGGGAAGTTTTACTTTTAAATTTTTGAGGAACTTCGATGCGCTTTCCCATAGTGGCTGCACAGATCTGCAATCTCAACAATGGTGCATGAGGGGTTTTTTTGCCCGTGTCCTCTCAAACACTTGTTTGTTGATTTATTGATGATAGCCATTCTGACAGGTATGAGATGATATGTCTTTGTGGTTTTAATTTGCATTTCTTTGAGGATTAGTGGTGCTGAGCGTCTTTTCATATGTCTACTGGCCATCTGTATGTCCTCTTTGGAGAAGTGTCTATTTGAGTTCCTTTGCCCACTTTTTAATTGGATTAGGTTGTGTTGTTTTGTTTTTTGTTGCTTTTTTTTTGCTGTTGTATGAGTTCTTTATTAAGTTTTACATATTAACTCCTTATCAGATATATCATTGGCAAATTTGTTCTCCTATTCAGTGGGTTGTCTTTTCATTTTGTTGATGTGCAAAAACTTTTTAGTTTGATGTTGTCCCATTTGTTTATATTTTTCTTCTGTTTCCCTTGCCTGAGGAGGTATGTCAGAAAAAAATAAGAGAAATGTCAGAGATTTTACTGCCTATGTTTTCTTCTAGGAATTTTATGACTTTGAGTCTTACATTTAAGTCTTTAATCCATTTTGAGTTTATTCTTATATATAGTGTAAGAAGGTGGTCAAGTTTCATTTTTGTGCATGCTGCTGTCCAGTTTTCCCAACATCATCTATTGAATAGACTGCCTACCCCATTGTATGTTTTTTCCTCCTTTGTCGTTATTAATTGACCATATAGGTATGAGTTTATTTCTGGGCTCTCTATTCTGTTCCATTGAGCTCTATGTCTGTTCTTATGCCAGTATCATTCTGCTTCGATTACTATGGTCTTGTAATATAGTTTGATATCAGGTAGCATGATACCTCCAACTTTGTTCTTCTCAAGATTGCTGTGGCTATTTGGGGTCTTTTGTATCAGTCCTCCTTGGAATGCTCTAAGCTTCTTGAATCTATGGTGTTTTGTCTTGCATTGATTTTGGAAAAGTCTCAGCAATTATCTCTTCAAGTATCTTTTCTCTCCTGTTCTCTCTGTCCTTCTCTCTCTCTCTACCCCTTTCTCCTTCTGCCCCTTGTCTCTCCCCATCTTTCTTTTTCTTTTTACCCCTCCTTGGACTGCAATTATGTGTACTTGAGATAGTTTGATATTAACCCATAGCTCTGAGTTGCTCTATTCTTTCTCTTCTTATTTTCTCCTTCACTCTTAATTCTCTTAATATTTCCAATGTCTTGTTACCTAATTTCCAGTTTCCTTTTTTCTCTCTGCTGTATCCAAATTATTCATCTTTGATAATGTGGGTTTTATTTTTAGTATTCCTGTTCATCCTGCTGTTTTATAGTTTCCAATTTTTTGCTGAAATTGCCAATCTGTTCAACATGTTGTCTACCTTTTCAACTAAATCTTTTAAAATGTTTAACTTGGTTAAAGTCTTTGTTTGATAGTTCTCACATGTGGGTGGGCCATCCTGTGGTCTGGTGCTGTTAGCAATTTCATCTCTTGATAATTAGTCTTTTTTTTCTTACCTTTGTGTGTTTCTTAATTTTTTATTGAATGCTGGACCGAGTGTATAACTGGATAGTAGGGACTGAGGTAAACAGTATTTATGCCTGGAAAAGGTGTACACCTTTTATCCTATCAGGTCATTAGTGTGGAGTGTTGAGTTAACCTATGGGGAAGCCGAGCTGCTGCCACCTTGGGCTAGTATGGGGCCTGGAGTGCTGGAATGTTCTTCTCAGAGTTCCTGCTTCAGACTTAGCTTTCAGGAGGCCTTGATGCCTCTCTATTCTGTGCCTGAATGAATGGGGGTAGTCGGGAGTAGGAGTCTTATCTCCTAGCCTACCTCCAGTGGTAGGCTGTGGTTGTTCCCTGGTGCAGGCTCATGGAGGGAGCAAGAGGATCTATCAGGGTTGTTGTTGGTTTTTTTTGTTGTTGTTGTTGGTTTTTGTTTTTTTTTGAGGTTTCTCAGTTCTCTTGTGGCAGCCCTAGTCTTGGGCAAGCCTTTTGTGCCTTAACCTCATGAGTGGAGCTTTCTCAGAGGTGCTATGCCAGGGAGTTCTTGATGGGATACCATGTTTTTTTCCCATCTCTGTGCACCAAGCATATTGGTATTGATTTGAACATTGTTGGGAAACGACTATGCAAAAGCCACTGGCATTTCTTTACTGGAACTTTAGCACTCAGTAGAGTTTTCTTTGGAGATAGCAGCTCTGACCCTACCCCTGTGAAAAGCCCTCTAGTGTATGACATGGCCTTCAGGCCAAAGGCTTTGAACCCTGCAGTCTTGAGCCTCTCACCCTGACCTTCCATCAGTTATTTATTTAAGTCTTAAGTGTCTGTCTGGCCTTAGCCCATCCATTCTCAGGGCAGATGTCTTCCTCTCTGTGTATTGCTAGCGATGAAATGGGGCCTGGCACATGGTAGGAGCTCAGCAGTTGTCCTGAATGCATGAGCAATGAGCACAAGCCTGGAAAGCCCTTACCTCTCCTGCTTTCCAGCAGATAGACGCCTGCCCAGCCTACAAGTTCATGTACAGTTGTCATGGAGAAGACTTTCTGGGGACTCCCCAAGTTTGGGCAGGGGCCTCTCTCCTGTGCCCCAGTCCTAGCACAGATCTTGCAGGGCTGATAAAAGTGCTTGTACCTCTGTTCCCTCTATCTAGGTCCCAAGGGCAGGGACCTGCTAGCCAGGCCCTGTCCCACCCAGCCCTGGGTAGGTTACTTGGTGAGCCTGTGGAGGACCCTTGCTTCACCAGGGACTGCCCCAGCTTTGGGCTGATTCTGCATATACATGCTCAGTTAAAATATTTAAGGCCTCTTTTCCTAAAGCAGGAAGGAAAAGAGGCCTTAAATATTTTTCCTGTTTTCCTGTTTTAGGAAAAGTGAACCACCACATACCCCTCCGTGGATATAAGACCACTCGTCTGGAAGCATGTGGTGTGTCCTTCGAGGCTGGAGGCAAGGACACCTGAGCTCCTGGGGAGCCCATGGGCAGCAGTGGCCCCCAGGCAGCCATGCTATGGCCAGTGTGGCCTCCAGGAGCGGGGCTGAATACAGTCACGTGGTGGTAGGTGCAGGCTCCGCGGGCTGTGTGTTGGCGAGTAGGCTCACCGAGGACCCTGATAAGCATGTGCTGCTGTTGGAGGCTGGGCCCAAGGACATGTATGCAGGGAGCAAACGGCTCTCATGGAAGATCCACATGCCTGCGGCCCTCGTAGCCAACCTGTGTGATGACAGGTACAACTGGTACTACCACACTGAGCCGCAGGCAGGCCTGGACGGCCGTGTCCTATATTGGCCGCGCGGCCGGGTCTGGGGAGGCTCCTCGTCCCTCAACGCCATGGTCTACATCCGCGGGCACGCCGAGGACTACAACCGCTGGCACCAACAGGGCGCCACGGACTGGGACTATGCACACTGCCTGCCCTACTTCCGCAAGGCGCAGTGCCATGAGCTCGGTGCCAACAGGTACCGTGGCGGCGAAGGCCCGCTGCATGTGTCGCGGGGCAAGACCAACCACCAGCTGCACCAGGCATTCTTGGATGCCGCACAGCAGGCCGGTTACCCCTTCACCGAGGACATGAACGGATTCCAGCAAGAAGGCTTTGGTTGGATGGACATGACCGTCCACAAAGGTAGTATGAGGTGCCCATCCCCCATCTCTCGGGTAATTTCTTTAAGAAAAAACAATTTACAGCCCCATGCCTCCTGCTTCTATCATGGTCAGTAAGTGTGGACAAACGGGCTGGTACAAGGTGGATGGGGATGTGACATATTGCACCCTGTACAGGCCACAAAAATACAACCCCGGTCAATGAGAAATGATGTGGGGATGGTGACACCTTGGGCATTCTCTGGGTCTCTGACCCCTGAGGGTGTGGATAACGGCAAGTCAGCTCTCTGGCCAAACAATTCAAAGTCTCTTGACACTTTCAGATGGGGAAACTGAGGCACAGAACATGGAGGGGGCTCCAGGTAAATGTGGATTTCAGTTGTACAGGATCTTTTGGTCTCAGCCTTACTTGGAATGCACAGCTGGCGTGGTCAAGGGAAGGACCAACTCCCTTTTTGGATGAGCTCATGCAGGGTGTGCAGGGGCCAGGGGAAAGGGCAGGATGGTTCCTGAAATCCTTGCTCTGTCCTACAGGCCAGCGCTGGAGCACAGCCTGTGCTTACCTGCACCCAGCACTGAGCCGCCCCAACCTCACAGCCGAGGCCCGGACGTTTGTGAGCAGGGTGCTGTTTGAAGGCACCCGCGCAGTGGGTGTGGAGTATGTCAAGAACGGCCAGAGCCACAGGGTGAGCCAATGACCCCGGGCCTGGGCAGCTCAGACAGCAGGAAGGGAGTGGACAGTAGTCATGTTTTTGTCTCCACCAGCACTGTGATGAGGAGTGAGCAGCTGGTGGCAATGGCCTGAAGAGGTGAGGAAACCCCCAGTCTAGCCACCTGCAAAGAGCCCGTTGTTCCCCAGGAGCCTCTGTCTGCCACTCCCCACCTCAGAGCTGTCCCCCAGTACCTTCCACGCCTTTTCAGAAGTTGGTACGCTTTGCTGTGATTGTACTCCATACTTTTGCACTGTGCTGTCCCCAATTAGCACTGTATCAGGATTGTTCGGCATCCCGCTTGAAGGTCTGGTCACTGCTCGCTTCGCTGAAACCACTCATTTGAGTGCGGTTTCTCATTAAGTTCCACAGTCCTGCTTTTAAGACCATCATTACTAGCTGGGTGTTGCAGAACATTTCAGAGTATGAACCATGCTTTGTTCATGATTGCACGCCATAACTGAAGGTGTGGTTAGCTCTCACACAGCACCCTAAGCATCCTCTTCCCACTTGGGTATGTCACGCCAAGGCCACGTTCTGAGGGCTCTGTCTGCCTGTTGGGGAAGGGAAGTGTGACCTGCTCGGCCCTCTGCCTCTTCCAGGCTTATGCCAGTGAGGAGGTGATTCTGAGTGGAGGCGCCATCAACTCACCTCAGCTGCTCATGCTGTCAGGCATCGGCAACGCGGATGACCTCAAGAAACTGGGCATCCCCTTGGTATGCCACCTTCCGGGTGAGTTCCCTTCTCCACTGCTCCTGGAAGGTGTCTCTGCTAAATAAAAAGCATTAGTTGTATTTTATTAGCATGGAGGGGACAGGACTTGGTGCTCCTCAAAACTGTCGCATTTCTCTCATGAGCCTGAAGGCCCCTCATGCCTCACAGGACACTTCTCCCCCCACCAGGGCCCCCAAGTCTTTGTGATGTTTTCCCCTCTCCCCTGGCCATCCCCACCCACTGAGAGGCGATGCCCCTCCAGCAGGGAGTATGTGTAAAGCCCACTGGGCCAAGTCCCGACAGATCACAGGGCAGCTGTGTGGTGAGAGGGGTCCAGGCCTGCGTTTTCCATCCTCAGGACTCACCAGTTCCTCTTAGTTGAAGATGCCAACTCAGAACTCCTGAGTATGCTTTTCATGTTAAGACAGTTCTCCAGGCCTGAAATTTATTTTATAGACTATCTTTGATGCCCTCGGGCCTGTCCCTTTTGCTGTCTCTCATAACCCATGCTCCCAGAGGCCTGAGCCTTTTTGCAATAAAGTGTCATCACACGAGGTCTGTGAAAGTGCTGGTGCATGACAGTGACCGGCCAGTATCCCTCGAGCTTGGATGAGCTCCGGCAGGGTCTGCACAGCATGACAGGGGCTGTGTTTCCCCTTCCCCAGGCCAGGGCTGAGGGTGGGGCTGTCAGCCATTCAGTGACAGCTTACTGAGCAGTATCTGCTGCTCGCGTGGGCCCTGCCCTTATGGAGGTACTGCTTGGCAGGAAGGCACCTGGATGGTCACAGGTGCTTCCCTGGGAGTGAGTGACAAGGGCAGATGGCTTTGGCAGCATGTGAGAGGGCTGGACTTGGTGGGGAGTGCAGAAGGGTGTCCCTGGGAGGTGACCTCCAAGCTGTGGCCTGAGGACTGAACTTGGCAGGTGAGTGGATAGGGGAGAAATTTTCAAAACCAGGGGATGTTGAGAGGTCAGCTAAGCTCCCTTGGTAACCATTTTTCCTTACCTCTCTCTCCTATTTTAGGAGTTGGCCAGAACCTGCAAGATCACCTGGAGATATACATCCAGCAGGCCTGCACCCGTCCTATCACCCTCCACACAGCACAGAAGCCCTTGAGGAAGGTCCGGATTGGTCTGGAGTGGCTCTGGAAGTTCACAGGTGGGTGTGCTCATCCCTGATCTTGGCAGAGACGGTCTGTGGGTAGCACAGCCTCCTTCCTGAGGTGCCGAGCAAGGGCTCTGGCCCCAAATTGCTGGTTTGAAGCTGAACTCTGCCATGCACCTCAGCTCTTGGAGCCTCAGCTTTCCCATCTGCAAAATGGGGTTCAGAGTTCCTGCCTGTTAGGCTGATGTGAGGACTAGACTTGATAGCTCAGGGCCTGACCCAGGGGAGACTTCTCACTGGCCAGGTGTTGTTCTTCCTTGTAGATAGGTGGGGATGGCCTTGTGCTGGATGCCAGGAGGTATCTAAGAAGCCAGGAGAAAGGCACTTGGTGCTGGACTATATAATCAGCATCCATTTCTTAGCATGTTCCCTTTGTTTTCTGAGTCTCAGTGAGTTTGGCTGGGAAATGGTGCTTTGAAATCCTACTCACTCACTCAGCATGTATTTCTTGCACACCTACTTTGCATTGAGGGCTAGAGGGTGAGAAGTGCCAGAAGGGCAGGCATTCTAGAGGCATTTATACTGCAATGGGGACAATGGAAAGAACCAGGTAAACATGCTAAATTTTAAGTACAGTGAAAGAAAGATCAGGCTGTTGATTAAATCAGAGCATAGTGCTCTATGAAAGCAGGATCTCAAAGGCCCCTGGACTAGACATCATTATTGGGCCAGGGAGCTGGCAGCATACAGAGGAGGAGGCAGTGGCGGGGGTCGGAGGGGAGAAGGCTTGATCACGAGGCTGTGCGTGAAGGGTGGGCTGCAGGAGGCACTGAAGGAGGCCTGGGCTCCGGTAAGGAGATCACCAGAGCCACCAGTTAAGAGGTGATCTGGGCTTGGACCGAGGCAGGGGTGTGGGTGTCAATGCCAAGTCGATGAATTCAATCCGCTTTTGGAACTGAAGTTGGTAAGATTTTCTGATGTGCTGTATGGTGGGTGATGAGGAAAAGGGCATTTTCTCAGAAACAGCTCAAGTTTCTGCCTTTAGCCTTGTTTGAAAGGAAAGATCACAGGGGCAGGGAGGTTTACAAGGAGTACAGGCTGGGCCAGGTTAGGGATGCCTATGGGACATCAGGCCTCACAGTCTGGTCTCAGTGGTACAGTCAGGGGAGAGGCAAAGCTGAAGACCCTCAACATGTAGCTGAAATTGAAAGCTGTGGTGCTGGGGGAGCCCGGCCCATCTGCCATACCCTGCCTTTCCCCCTCTTCCAATCCTCAGGGGATGGAGCCACAGCCCATCTGGAAACAGGTGGGTTCATCCGGAGCCAGCCTGGGGTCCCCCACCCAGACATCCAGTTCCACTTCCTGCCATCCCAAGTGATCGACCATGGGCGTGTCCCCACCCAGCAGGAGGCTTACCAGGTGCACAGATCTCATCTCCCCCATTGTGGCAGGGCCCATCCAGGAGCTGCTCAGAGTACCTGAGCTGGGACAGGGAGTCTGCTGCATGGAAATGGGAGGCCACACCCAGCTCAGGGTAGATACTCTAGGTATTGAGCCCTGGCAATGGACCACTCGCACCAACTCTGCCCGGGGAGTGCCAGCCCCTGAAAGTTTTGGACAATCTGGTGTAGAGGCTGGAGTGATTCATCAAGGTGGTTTTTAATCACTGTGGAGGGTGGGAGGTGGTAAATGCTAAAATGTATCTGCTTTTAATTGATTTTGGATATAGAGTCCCACCCACAAGAAACCTGAGACCTCTCTAAACTGAGTTGGGGGGTTGATAAAAGTGACTGCTCCCTCTGGATTCATCTAGGTGCATGTGGGGACCATGCGGGGCACGAGTGTGGGCTGGCTCAAACTGAGAAGTGCCAACCCCCAGGACCACCCTATGCTGCAGCCCAACTACTTGTCAACAGGTAATTCACCAGCCACCTTGGAATCCCCCAGACCTGGGCCTGCTGGGGCATTGATGAAGTGACTGCCTTTATGGGTCCATGTTTGTCCTCGAACCACAGTCACTCTCTGTCCTCCGTGTGCCCCATTATTCTAGGCTGTGAACTGCACATGCTGCTCTGTAGTGCCCTGGGTCACTTGGAGTAACCCGGGGGCATCACTTTACACAGTAGGGGAGATTTGCAGTTTCCAATCGACCATGAGGTTCAAGGCAACCTGGCTGTGTACACAGCTCACAGAGCATTTTTCCTGCTGTTACTGTGAGCATCCTTTAAAAGCAAATTATATTCCTGGGCCTGCCTCTATGCATGCATCAGAAGTGAGCACTCCCCATTGGGCAGGTTTTGCCCAGTGAAAACTTGGCGGGCCCTCGCAGCCACATTGTGGCAGAGGCAAGGCATGTATTCTTATTCCTAATTTACAGAGAAGAAAATTCAGATCCCTGATTTAAACCTGGGGCCTCTGAGGCAAGCTATGTCCATCGAGAATAATCTGTTTGGGCTTCATGGGACTATCCTTGTTTTAGTGTAACCACCTATGGGTAGGTGACAAGCATCCTGGTGGCTTGGACCTCCATGTCCAGAACTATTTCCCCTCAGGCAGCTCATTGAGCCTCTCCATGCCTAGAATCTTCCAGCAAGGACAGTATGGTAAGAGGAGTCTCACCTGTTTCTTCTGTTCAACAGAAACCGATATTAATGACTTCCGTAGATGTGTGAAGCTGACCAGAGAAATTTTTGCACAGGAAGCCCTGGCGCCATTCCGGGGGAAAGAGCTCCAGCCGGGAAGCCACATCCAGTCAGATAAAGAGATAGATGCCTTTGTGCGGGCGAAGGCAGACAGCGCTTACCACCCTTCGTGCACCTGTAAGATGGGCCAGCCCTCCGATCCCACTGCTGTGGTGGATCCACAGACCAGGGTGATTGGGGTGGAAAACCTCAGAGTGGTCGATGCCTCCATCATGCCCAGCGTGGTCAGCGGCAACCTGAACGCCCCCACAATCATGATTGCAGAGAAAGCAGCCGACATCATTAGGGGGCGGCCTGTACTCTCGGACAAGGATGTCCCTGTGTACAAACCCAGGACCCTGGCCACCCAGCGTTGAGGCAGTCACTGCCTGAGAAGCCTCCTGACAAGCCCAGAGGGCCAGCATAGCCCTTGTCCAAATGCTTTTTCCTGAAACTATCTACGAGTTTAGGATTCAATGGCAGAGACTAGGGTAATTGCTTAAGAAATGAGATCAGTACTGGTCAGTGAGTCAGGTTCCTTTTCCCTAGAATTTTCCTGTGGGCCCTTTGGGGAAGGCAAGGCCAGTGGAGGATGGTTAATTCCTACCAGGGTCTTGTGTTATTCGGCGGCACTCTCCAACCCAGAGACCCGATGCCCTCCTTGTCCTGGTTGGACCTGAGGGAAGTGGTTCTCTCCCAGACCTCCCTCTGAAGGCAAGCCCCTCAAAGAGGAGGGTACTATGCACAGACGCTGGGTGCTACCTTCTCTAAGGGGGTACCCTGAACCTCAGGCTGCAAGCTATAGCTGAGGCCAGGACTCACGCCATAGTTAAGGAACACATCCGGGATGTGTGCCTAAGCCTCTGGCACGTCCTTGTTCAGAGTGGGAGCTGCCTGCAACGACACACAGGCCTCTCCTCTCTCTTCCGCTTCCTGATCTCACTTCCAGACCGTGGCAGGAGCTGGTGCTTGCTGGGGCACTCTGAGTGGCCTGTGGCCCACCTGCCTGATGCTCTGGTTTATGCTAAACACCATCATCCTGACGAGAGGATTTCTGGACCTTGTTCAAGGAGAGAAGAGTCTAGAAGGACTCTTCATGACCACAGGTTTCACAATTTCCCATTTTAAAAGGAAGCCTGGAACCCAGAGCAAACCGCACTTACCAGACCAGCGCTGCACACCAAAGCAGCTAGCCCAGGAAGACACTTCCCCCTCGGCCCGGGGAAATGACTCAGTGCCGGACAAGGCTGGCTAATTTTTATTCTGCAGATGTCCATGGGAACAGACCAGGATGGAGCCAAGACCGACACAGAAGGCAGTCAAGTAAAACTATACGGCCTGATCCTGTAAAAATGTAACAGAGAGAAAAATTAATTGTCAAAGATTTGAGTTGGGGGGAGGGGAGGGAGAAAACCATATACAAGTAGCATTTAAAACAGTTCTTTGATCTTTAAACTTCTTATAATTCAATAATGTAATCCAGTAATTTATGTTTGAATGGAGATGCCTTATCCAGATGGCTCTTACAAGGTAATGAAAACGAAATGCATTTTGGATTGATTTTTTTTTAAGCTATTCAAAGCCGCCATCTTAGGGCAGGGAACAAAAGCATTGCTGTGTGGAAGCTCGCCATGCTGGCCCCAGAATAAAGAAGGGAGAGAAATGGGACATTCTGGGTTTCTCCCAGGATCAGAGTGGACTGAGTTAGCTTGGAGGCCTGACAGCTGTAACTTATGTTTCCAAGAAACACCTTCCAGAAAGGCGGGAAGAAGAAAACCATCACCTCTTCCTTTGAATCTTACCTATACCCTGCTTAGTTTTCTGATCCAAGAAAGGATCAAGAAGAGAAATTCTAAATCCGCCAAGACATCTATTTCTCCTAGAGAGGTGCCACCGCCGTAGCCCACAGCCATCGTTGCTGGGTCTCAGAGCCATCTGCAGGGGCCAAGGAACAGCAGGGCAGTGCGGGTGCCAGCCCCACAGCTCCGGGGGCTGAGAAGCAACACATTTGGGGGGGTGAGCGGGGGCGGGGGGGCTGCGGGTCTCAGGTGATTGTGACTATACCTTCTCTGGTGCAGGTACGGCAGGTGACAGCCATTCAGTTCTGCCGTCTCAGCATTCACTGGTGGTCTCGGCCTCCGAGACAGTGGCTGGTTTGCTACTGTGGCCGTGTTGTAAGTTAAGCAACATAACACGTCCCTGTGCAGCTCGCGTCTACCCTGGCCCCTTTCCCGTCCTTGCTCACAGGGCCTTGTTCCAGCAGTCACACAGGGCAGCCACACACAGAGATGTTTCCATAGAAATATTTCAGAAGAGAAGACTAGGAGTATCACATGTCCAGAGCCCACAGAAGTTGGAGTGGGAGACTGCTGTCGGGGTTTGGACCCAGGACAGAATGCTCTGACTTGAAGCAGCACCCTCTCCCCACTCCTTAGGCCTGACAGCTCAGTGCTGTGGCTGTCTGGGCAGTCGGTGGTGGCCCACATCACAACCACTGGGCTGTCTGCAAGTCCCACTGCCACAAGGGACCCTTCCACCTCAGAAAGAGAGGGAGAAAGGGCCTACTGGAGTTGGGGTGGGGGAAAGACCCACAGCTGGGCTGCCCACACAGACACAGGGCCAGCACGCAGCCTCTCAAGGAATTGGACAGACTTTGTCATCGAAACCCCTGAGCAAAAGCCTGCCGTCCCTACAAAATGAAAGAATCTACTTTACGAAAAGTAGTTTAAAAAAATGTAACAGGAAGCTGTGTGTGTGTGCCCAGTGATCAGGCTCTGAGGAGCACTGACCCCTTAGTAGAATCCTGTGTTTAGGCCAACGTAGCATCAGCAGAAGGGTGTTCCTGATACAACAAGGGACAGAACACTCAGGTGTAGGAGCTGCATCCCCAGGAAATGGCGGGTCCCGGAAGAAGGAACTCTGGCACCGTAACTACATCCTTTGTTTCCAGTGCAGGCAGCAAGGACCATCATTCCCATAAATTCAAATGGACTCTTATCTCCAGCCAAACCACATTCTTCCACCCAAAGGTCATTTCATATTTTCACTGATTAACGTATCAGGTCTGATACCCAGATCATTTCTCTTAAAAATCATGACAAAAACCACGCAACTTCTCCATTGGCCCTGTGTTGAGACCCTGGCAGTCCTCTCATACGTCCCCTGTCATCGTCCTCAGGGCCATGCTCAACTTGTTCCTGTGTTGGAAGCAAGGGCCCCAGCCTGCTCCTCATTGTCACCTGTCCTTTAAAGTTTCCAGTAGGCAAGGAATATCATTTTAAAGAAATAAAAAATTTTTCAATAAATGAAAGCGTAGCTGGAGACTCTGTTGAGTTGGGGTAGTCTGATACTGGACGGACCTGCCACACCTCTGACATCTCTATTGCCAACCGTTTTTAGAACAAACCGATTGCCCATCATAAAAATGAAAACCTTTGTAGAAAAGCAGACAATTGGCAAAGACACTTTCCACCATGGTATAGCCTGTGAAAAGCCTCATGAAATGAACGGCCCTGGTTTCTTTCACACGTGTGGGCTCAGCAGTAAAGAGGGCGCGTCCAGTAGGCCGTGCCCACTGCGCACCCGGCTCCTGGGGCCTGGACAGCCCGCCCTCCCTGGCCTTGGGCTGATTCCAAAACACCTCCGAATGGAGCTGGGAAGCGCCGCCAGGCCAAGTCTGGATGGAAATCACAGAGACAGTTGTTAACGGGGGAGTCTTGTTCGCTGAGAGTTAAGTCAGAGCTGCCATTTCCATTTTGCAATATGAAAAACAGATTAAAGAAACTAAATGTACTCTTCCTGGGGACACAACAAAATGACATTTTTTGGGGGGTGGAAGGGGAACCAAAAGGAAAGACATTTAATCATAACACTTTCCTAAAACAAAGAAAGAAACCATGCTCTACAACTTCAAATTTTTCTTACAAAGAAAAATTTAATGTTAGATGATAGGTTGAACCAGGCTTAAAGCAGACAGATATTAGGAGTGGTGCAGCCTATAAAAATGCCAGTTTTTAAGTACTGACTGGAAAACAGCATTGCCTATACCAGAAAAGTCAGTCCTGGTAGGCATGTTGGATCGGTGATGTTAAGCCACACAGTAAGACCAATACCTAGAAGAGAAACAGAGTCCGAGGTGATGGTAACAGTGGTTTAGCCCTTTAGGAGAAACAGTGCTCTCTGCAGCTGGTATTAAGTTGCCATAGGCATTGAAGGAGCCACGAGAATAAGAAAAAGTCTACACAATTACAGAACTGCCCTCACGGGGTGCCCGCCCCTTCCAAGGCTCTCACTGGCAAATGCCGACACTTTGCAAGGACAGCGCCCAAATACAATAAAATTATTACACAGTTTTATTCTGAAGAACATTTTACATTTTAATAGAAAAGAACTTACGCCAGGAAATAGTCATTTACAAACCTTGGAAGAGTTTTTGCCTGGATCTGGAGTAAGAATGTCTTAAGAAGAGGTTTGTAAGGTCTTCATAACAAAGTATTGTTATTTACAAAAAAAACAAAAAAAACCATGAACAGGTTTTCTATGTAATATTTAAAAATTTTGAACCAAAAATTGCTACCTGTTTTTGACTGCAGAGAGTCCCTGCCAAGATGACTTGACAAAGTCGGCATAATTCTGTGAACAGAAAAGGAAGCCTTGACGGGTCTAATGATCCAAAAGTGGGTTTTCCGCAGGAAGTACAATCAGAGTGGGAGTGCGTTCCAGTGAAAGCTTCAGCCCTCATTCAGTTACATATAAAAGCCCTCAGAACACACAGTACAGCAGTGTTTTGTGAAAAGGCAACAATACGACTTGTCCGGACGCCGACCTTCTACCTGTAGATGGTCGTGTCCCTCTGCTCCCTCCATCCCTTCTTCCCCAGCATTTCTAACATCTTACGACAAGCAGCCATCACCCTTTCCCAGGGGACATGAGCAGAGGGACTTCATTCACCTGCAAAAATGTCCTGTGGGGGCAGGTGCGAAAACCCACCACTGTGAATGCCACAGGGTCAGAGTAAGCAGCTTGACCCAGCCTGTCGGGAGCTTTGGGGGGAGGGGTTAAGGTAAAACAGAAGACAGCTGCAACCCCTGGTGGAGCAAAAGGTGCATTACCAAATCAGAGTCTTGCCCAAGGAAAAGACCGCAAGTGGTCATCCCGGCATACCTTGTGTAAAGATGGATTTATAGCGACTCAAAATATTTTAGAAAAATCTCTGCAGTGTCGAATTCTTTTGAACTTAAAATTTTAACCCCAAAAGATTTTCACTGAATAAATGAGAATTGGCTCTATTTCTTCTACTTCTGTTTAGTCTGAGTAAAAACACCAATAATTTCTAGATGTCAGTGGGGAACTACAATTATTAGGACCCATGGATATTGCTGCAGTTCAAATACGGTACAATAATTACAAAATATAGACCATCTCTTTACAAATACAAATTATAGTATATTACAAGTCCTGTACAGTAAATCTGAAATTTTTAAACAAACTAGCGTATCTAAGTTGACCTGGTTGCGAGTGAATTGCATTCCAGTTTACAGTTGCCCTTAGCCCAACAGTCAGAAAACGAGCGTCTGAGTGACGCTCTCTCGTGTAAACTGGGGCCACAGAACAGAGAACTTGCTTACTAGGTCCTGCGTCCCTCTCAGGGCGACAGCTGGTAGGCAGGTCCTGACGTACTTCAGAACAGGGATCAGGAAGCCGTGTATTCTGAAGGGAAGGCTTAAAAATGGATATGCTGGGCCCAGTGAATATCTGATATGCTAGACCGATGGCTGAGGTAATGACACAGGTATGGTGATCGCCATCACCTTTAACCTTCCCCGCCGTGCCTGGGGGCGGGGGGCCGTGGGCAAGTGCCCTGGGTGGGCTCTGAACAAGAGGGCAGGGCTCGTCCAGCGCCTGTCCTCAGTGAGCGGGCTGGACCTGCTGTTTCCCACAGCCTGGGCTCCACACATGAGCACAGCTGTGCCCCACCAGGTTTATGGCTTCCTTGAGGCATGACATCACTTGTACAAAAGTCTAATTGAACATGGACTTCACACTAGTGCCTAAACTTTCCTAACTATGAGGCACTTTTTCCCTGGCCCTCCGGCACCCCACGAGAGGGCAGAGCCAGTCTGCCCTCCCTGGGGGCTACAGGGAGGTGATGCAGATCATTTCATCCGCCAGGTCCTCTTCCTCTCTCCCGGGGTCCGGCTCTTCATCGCTGTAGCCTGGCCCGAAGTCCTGGAGCTCATAGTCCTGCCGGCTTGAGACAGGGCCCAGGTCCCCGTTAGCCCGGGGATGCATGGTCCCATTAAGCAGGTTGCTGGCTGCACTCTCCATCTCGTCGATGGTTAGGTCACAGGCATCGGCAATTTCGTGTTTTGTCGCTGACACGAATTTGGGGTCCCTTGCATACCGTCCTAAGCCTTCGGATATCAGGACCTGCACAGGTAAGAGGGTCAACGGCATGAATGTGTTACGATGACAGAAAACCCACCTCAAGCACTAACTGTATGAGGTGCTTCTGGATGGGGCTGAGCCAGTCATGTTCACTCGACCTCGTACACGGTAACTGCAGGTCAATGTAAATGGCTTCGGCTTTGAAATGTCATGATGCTGAAACACTACATACTCGTACACAGCCCCACAAGGATGAAACTACTGGGGATAAATCTTTTAGTGTCAACTGGTAAGAGTTGCAGGAATAGCACATGTCATCCTGAGCATGCCTCATTCATGAGACTCAGCAGTGGGGGTGGTTTTATTCTCATGCTGTCAGTATCGTCTTTGCGTCTAAGAAGTGGGTGGTGTCGAGATTAGAAGCCAGGGAGACCCCACCCACCCCCAGAGCCACAGTCGGCTCCTGCTGTGTGTGGTTCTCCTGACGCAACCCTTGCTGTGCTTGCAGCCCGCCATACTCACTGCCTCCACCAAGCTGTCTGCGCTCCTCTGCTTGTCGCTGTTTTTGTTGTGGAAGCTGCTGGGGACAGTCAGGCTGGCTGGTGTGAAAGTCCGATAGGAGATGCCAGGCTCATCCGTGTACCACGAGCTGCGGTGCAGGGATGGCAGGCTGCCGTTGACCTGGTCCAGGGCCTCCGACTGGTCCACCTGGATCAGGGGGGTGTAGCACGGCGTCCAGTCCTGGTACGGAGGGGTCGCTGGAGGGGTGGCCCATGACCGGGTTGAGTGGCTCGGCGAGTATTTCTGGGCTTTACTTGAATCGAGGCCTGCAACTGCCATGACCTGAGGAGAAAGGGGGAGTGGGGAGACCAGAAATCCTCCGAGGTCTAGGCCTCGGGCGTTCTCACAGCAGACCCAGCTGGAGGCCCAGTTTTGTAGGGGTGGCCTTGGAGAAGGACTGTAAAAACACACTGAGTACATTAAGTGAGTGGGCAGTGAAAATCTGGCTTTCTGGCGGACTGTATTTTCTTTTCCCCCAAATCCATATGCATTTCCTATGGCTGTTCCCAAGCAGGAATCAATTGCTAATGAATGAAGTCACTTCAGAACAATGAGGCATCAGGGAAGACCTACAAGCTGGGTATATGAACACGCTCCCTGTGGTTTAAATACGGGAGTACATTCAGGGAAAACTAACGGGTCCCAGCACCCACAGGGAAACAAACACAGCTGTTCTCTTTACTCTAGTGCAATGGATCCCGTGGCCAGCCTTTGCCTGCTCTGAGGCACTGGGTACCAGCCTTGCTCTCCCACCTCCGGTGACACCCCAGCAGATCTGCCTCGGCATCCCACTCTGCACAGGAGGACCCCGAGGCCCAGTCTGTGAGCTGCACAGGGGAGGCGGTGCACACAGGATCTGGGCCCAGCCAGGGCTGGGCAGCAGAGGGAGGGTATTTTCACGCACATGCCCAGGGAGATTTTCATGCCTATTTGGTTCGTGGCATTTGATGACCTGGACCTTTCCAGGACTTGTCCTTCTTCCACAATAAGGCAGGACACAAATCAAAATGCACGTGAAGAGCTGGCGGAGAGACTCGAATAGAAAATTTGAAATGGCAGCTACTGTTCATGTGCCCAGGGCACTCAGAGTAGGAAACTGCCCAGAGAGCTGGCTCCGCCCACTACAGGCTGGGTGCGCACCACCCAGGGCTGCTCTCCGCCTCCCCCAGCCCTTCCTGACACACAGGGGCGGACAGCACCTCTGATGTGCTCTTTTCAGACAGAAAGAGTCCTTGTCCTTGAGGCAAAGCCTGGGTGAGCATGCTCTGGCCCCACGCCTTCCTGTCCAGCTGCCTTCACTCTGGACAGGTCCTTCTCCCCGCACCACACGCCCCTTTGCAGGCAGAGTCAGGGCTCACGCCCCTGTGACCACAGGGCCCTGCCCACACAGGGCCCTGTAAGCGAAGGAACAACCTCTTAGAGCAAATAAAGAGCAGAGCTGCTTGTTCAGGGTCTAGTGGCCACCACTCCCCGGGCCATGAATCGGGCCAGGCCCTGTCTTCCATACTGAGGACAGATGGCAGCTTTGGTAGCTGGCAGCCTTGGATTCAATGCCAGCCTGGTCACTCACCTGCCATCTCTGATGTTTGCTCAACCACACAGTAAGGTTCATGATAGTATCTGTAAGTTTGTCACACAATCGAGCCCCAGTGTATGTGAAGGTTCTCTCCTTCCCCCTGGTGCTGGCAGACAAGGGGAAGGCGATGTCCTGAAGGTGGATCCTACACAGGGTGCCCACCGGGCCGTGGGAGCAAGGCCAGGTGGGCCAGCTCACCTGTTGCTGCATCAAGTGCAGAGGCAGGGCAGTGCGGTGAGGGAAGGCGGGGGACATTGGGACCTCCTCCTGGCTGCTCTGCCGGCGCAGGCACTCAAAGTTGAAAGAGGATCTTCGGTGGGCTGAGAAAGCAAAGCACATGAGCAGCTGTGAAACAAGTTCTCTGGTAGGACCCCAGGGCTCTGGAAGACACATAGGCCACCGAACGCTCAACGGGGAGCCCGGGAGGAAGCCCAATACGTCCAAGAAAAAGCATTAGGTAGTGAAGCCTCAGAACTTTTGGAGAGAGGATGAGGAAGAAGCCTAACTGAGGGATGGTCTTAAAAAGTGCAAGTAGGTTTCTTAGAAATGCCATGCCTGTTCTCAGGGGCAGGAGTGAAGGCAGCCCGAGGGCAGCTGCTCTGATCTGAAGCCCCTGCTATACACGTTGTGGGGAACACAGCCTGATTCCAGAATCCCCCACACACTGCTGACTGCCCTGGTCTCACCTTCCAGACATTCGGGGTCTCTGGGGCCCGAGGCAGCTCACGGGTGCTCCTGTGCTTACACCTCTGCCTTAAAGGGGGTGGCTTGCCAACTCCTCTATCAGCTGAATCAGGTAATAAGAAAACTCTTTTGTTGGGAAAGACCCCACTTCTCTAGCACTGAAGACAGAACAAAAAGGAACACCTCTAACTGTAAAGAATGTGGTTGTCCTGTTAACAGCCAGGGCAAGTGACAGCAAGATATCCAGAGCCTGTGGCTTCCAGGGTACCAGGCATAGGAGAGCCATCGGGATTTGGGGCCCCCTAGCACAGGCCAGAAGCCCCCCTGGAAACACCTCCCCAGGAAAGAGGAGGTGTTTCAGGAGCCCTACTGATAGTCTATAAGACAGTGAGTGGCCAAGTCACCTTAGCAGCTCCTTTCTGGGCCTCTATTCTAAGCTCACAGGGCATGCTTCAAACTCCACACCCCTACATTCCCGCATGGGTAACTGCAGACACCAGCCTAGGGAGGCCTCCCGGGCATGCTGGGACTGCTCATGAAGCTGCAGGAACTGGTTCTCTGAGGGCCCTGCTCCCAACAGGCATGAAGAGCAGGCTGGCCACCACATGGCTGGGAGGAACAAGACAAATGACACTCCTGGTCTCACAGGCCCGATGCGCACTATGGGGCATGCGGGGCCCTGCTGGAGTTGAGTCAGTGGCTGCTGTCCCCATCAGACAGCCTGCCCTCCATGCACCGTGCAGGGGTAAAATTTAATGGTGTTCTAAGGAGGACAGGCCTCCCTTGGCAGCGTAACTTCTAGGACCCTCCTAGCATCAAATGGCAGGGGTTGAGGCTCAGAGCCAGGAAAGGAAACCACCACTCCTTTCTCTCAGATAGTGCCTTTCAGTTTCGAAAATGGGTCCACGTACACCCATCATCTCATTGGTCACAGCCATCTCTGCTGGAGGAAGCCATCCCACTGAATGCAGCTGGGAACATGAGCTGAAGAGTTCCATGCTCCCCGCCCAAGGTCTGAACCTGCGGGCAGCAAAGTGGGACCAGGTTAAAAGTGACACACCCAAGGCAGGCTATCGTACAAGTCCTACGAGTCGCAGCTGGAAGAGGGTTGCTAAAGATTGCACAGATCCTCGTGAGTCATAGGGTTGCCAGATTTAACAACTAAATATAGCGGACACTCAGTTCAATTTGAATTTCAAATAAAGAGCAAATAATTTTGTTTTGTATAAGTATGTCCCAAACATTGAATGAGATACACTAAAAAAATTGTTTGCTGTTCATTTGAAGTTGAAATTTAACTGAGCATCCTGTATTTTCTCTGACATTCCTACCACGAGAGAAGCAGACCATTCTAAACATCTATTCCTAGAGAGCAAGAGGCCTGCTTACAATATCAATCACCAGCTCTAACAGCTCTCCTTCCTTTGTAGGTCTCTCTCCTTTGAACCGCACCTTCGCACCTTGTCCTCTCCCATTTGAAACTAGAAAGGTCCAAAACAAGAGCAGCTTGCAGGGGAGGTGATGAGAAGGAAAAAGGGAACAGAAACCATCTTCTTTCTGTCCTTTAAGACAGACTGGTATTTTAACAAAAAAGCAAATAAAATACATTTTACTTATTTGCCCTTATAAATAAAGAGGACAGCTGCTCTTGTCCACTTAGGTTCCTCACTTCCCTGATGTGGCATCTGTGTATGGCGGGCATTAACGTGGCTGCCAAAGGGAGGTCCATGGAGGGCCATGGACTTGTATGGGCAAGGGGACTTCACCCAGCCTCACCTGCGTGTGAGCATCCAGTAGTGATGGAGACCGGAAATGTTCTGTGTGGTTGGGCCTACCATAGAAATGGGTCTGATTTCATTCCCTAGCAGGGCTGTGACTGCTGGAGAGAGACAGAGAGCCCGAGGTGCCACCCAGTCACAACTGTTACTGTGCGTGCAGTCAGCAGTCTGGGAACCGACATGTCTTGGCTACTTTTGGATTACTGATTAGTCCTGCTCAAAAATATGCATCACTCCTTAGAAACACCAGAAGTGGATATTCTTTAACCACCGTCCAAATGCCCCCATGTCCAAAATCAAACTGCCTGGCCCGGAGATGGCAGGGGCCACTGCTGCCTTTCCTTCCCCAGCCAGGGTTCCTCACCGGGGCTGACCCAGGTCTTCCGGCACTGCCAGTTATGCCACCGGCACAGGAAAACCAGATGGGAGCAGCCGGCCCCTGTCCCTGCGCAGCAGGATGGATTCCTTGGCTCCAGGATGGGATCCCCTACCCTAGAGTTCACCGACAAGGCCAAAACCTGCCATGTGAGCAGAGGGTTCTGGCAGACCAGAGGCCAAGATGAGGGAGGTGAGGGAGGAGAGGAGAGAAAGAAGACACCCTGGTGTGAGACAGACACCAAGTATCCCCAGGTACCCACACTCAGAGGCATGGGACTTGGTCTAGCTCAATACTTGGGCTGATCTGTTCTGCCCTGTGGGTAGTTACTCGACCCCCAGACTGGGCCTAACAACAGCAATGGTGCATGTCTTGCCCATCTCTCAGGATGGATCCCAGGCTCAAAGGCAATGAAAACGTGCAAGAGCAGCCCCTTATCAGGCTCTCCATGCTGTGCAACAGGGCTGCACACTGTCTTTCTTTGCCCTCAAAAGGAGTCCAGAACAGCGCTGAAGTGGTTTGAGTTTAACACATGGAATACTGTTGAGAAAGGACAGCTGATAGGGTCTCCCACCAGGGGTCTGGGCTTGAGGACTAAAGGTCCTTGACACGGCAGGACTACATCCGTGACCACCTCTCCCCCCACCCTCAGGCCTGGAGAGAGACACGCTGCTCTCCAGGAGGCTTCACCCCAAACAAAAGATCTGGCCTCACATGCCGGGGTGGGAGGTAGTAGGCGTCTCCTTGGAGATCTCCGGGAATCATAGCAAATGGGCAAGTCATCATCCTCCAGGAAGCCTTGGGGGTGATGGTAGCCTCGGGGCCGCTCGAAGTCCAAGTTGCTGCCTGGGTATCGGCTATAATAGCTGTAGTTTTGCCTGGTGGTCAAAAAGACCAAAAGAGAGTAAGGGGCACGTGAACTCCTAGATTCCAAGCCCTTTCCGTGAGCTCAGACATGTTCACTTCTACAGTCCTCTCCCCACCTCCTTGGGCACAGCTGGACTAGCTGAGAACAAGATAGTCCTCAGCTTCAGAGAAGATTCTAGATGGCGGGTAAGGGCTATTACTGGAAGGTTGAGGACAGCAGGCCTATGATGAATGGAGTGTCAGTAGTTTCCCCAGGCCAGGGCAGCCTCAGACCAGGTCCATGTGGACTGCAGATTTCTTGCAAGGTGGACTATCACCCACTCACTTCCTTCTTGAGAACCCCTATCCTGAGTCCCTTCCCTCAGCCAGTGCTGGGAACCAGGGACACCATGGTGCATGAAGCATGGTCCCTGCCCTCTAGGAGCTTAGCAAATGCCTCATGCACAGAGATAGCCAATGCAGCTGGAAAAGGTCAGTGCCAGAAGTCGGGCCCAGGATGGGTTCTGTGAGCTGTGGGATGGGCATTTCAGTGCCGTCCAGGGGATAAGAAGCAAAGCCCTGAAGCAGGTCCTTGATGACAGGCTGGAATCAGGCCCATGGAACTGGAAAAGGGTGTCTAGGTAGTGGACGTACTATGTGCAATGGCTCTGAAGAAGGGAAGTCAGAATCCATTTGGTCAGAATTGGTGGTTCTGGAAGTCAGGTGTTGAGGGAGACTGATGGAAGGAACTGGTACAGGGCAGGGTGAGTGAGGGTCCAGCCATGTCTGACCTAGAATATGAGGCTAACAATTGTTAACAGCTCAGACACCAGGAGGGACCTCACGGCAGTACCATGTCCACTTAAGTGGGCTGCCTGGTCATGGTGAAATGTAATTTACAGAAAAAGGGTGCTAGGTGGCCTTTGTCCCCCTGCACTGCCCACTATGGGCCCTAAAGCAAAGTGTCCCTTTTAACCTCAAAATTCTTTCTTTAGGACCTAGAGAGGTAGCTTTACTGAGAGATGCCACCCTGACCCACCCTGACCTCTTGTCACACATCTCCAGGACAGACCACTTGATGACAGTGGGAAACAGATGCTGTTCATTAAGACCTCATCCAAGCTATGGGATGGCCGAGTGGTTATGTACACCAGGCCCCCAGCTCAGAGTGCTCAGCATTCAAAAAGTAAAAACAGACACCTCAGAAGACAAGGAACAGATGGAAGAGGGCAAACCCTCCACAAGGCCAGCCCAGCTGTCCTTTCTGGACCTTTACTAAAAGGCCTCACAAGCCCCAGGTAGAAATGAGTCAACAGCCTGAAGGAACAGTCCCCACTCTGCCTCTCTCTGGTCCTGTTTCTTCTGCTCAGACTTCTCCTCTGGCCTGGAGTCCACCTTCCTGGTTTGCTTCCCAGGCAGTCCCCGGTGCAGCTACAGGTGGCCTGTGGCTTCACTAACAGGGAGAACACAAGGGACAGGCAACAGCCAGGCCCCCTAAGGACAGCCCGAGCCCCAGAGCTCCTCACCTGCTGGAGGTCGGTGAGCTGTCGTCCTCATAGTCCTCCTCACCACTGAAGTACTCTGGCTCCCCCAAGTAGTGAGGTTCCCTGAAGTAGCCACGTATCTCGGGGTCTTCCCGGCAAATAGTTGGGAACTGCTCATCTCCTGAGTCCGACCTGCAGTTGGGAGAGAGGACCTGAGCCCATGTGCAGGCAGCAGTCACTTCCTGTCTTGAGCAGGACTGGACTGTAAAGGCCTCTGGCCACAGTGCTGTGCATGTGTGCAGCACACACCAGGAGGGCTTCTCTCGCAGTACCTTGAATAATGCTGGTGTCCGATTGCTATGCCCAGGGGCCTTGGGGCCAAAGGAGTAGATGTAATTTGGGGAACAAGGCAAGAACATGGACCTAGAGACCTGAATGATTGGCAGCCCCAGAGAAAAGACTCTGGTCTTCCAGACCATCTACTCTGATCCCTGCTCCTTCCTACCTAGGCCCCATGTGACTTCTGAGCCCAGAACAAAGAGCCTCCCTTACCTCCAACTTCCCACTGTATGGCCCAGGAGGGGCAACAGGAGTTTTGGATATAGTGTCCCAGGAGAGACTCTCGTTCATGATGTCTGCCAAGATTTCTAAGACAGTCCCCTGCCCCAGGACTGTCATATGCCTCCCTGAGGCCCGGCTGTCCGGACCTGGGACCTCAGGAAAGCCAGCCCAGGGCTGTGACATCATTTCTCCCCAGAGAAAGGACTGTGCTCCCTCCATGTTCTTTTTCTCTCTCTGACAACCTCTGGCTCAGGACTTCACTGGAGATGATAACAGCAGACCTATCCTCCCCATCACTGACAGAATAACCGTCCTGCCCACTGTTTCACCCGATCAGCAAACACAGGGCAGGTGACAGTATGTGTTCAGGGCTGCATGGGAGGCAAAGGAGAGGACCTGGCCCCTGGTCTTTGGAGGGCTGGGTCATGCTTTCACAAGGCCCCACAAAAGGCTTGACCCCAGGAAGCAGCAGCCATTACCCAGTGCCACAGGCCTGGGCATCAACAGTGCACAGCTGGCTCTCTCTGTGCTGTCCAGAGGTGTACAGAGGCTAGGCCCCACCTGTCATGTGAATATTAGTTCTTCGGTGTAACTGTCTATGCAGAGAAAAGCCACCACCTCCGACTCCTGAATCCGTGGCCGTGAGCTGTAATATTGCAGTTGGCTTAACGGAA
This sequence comes from Macrotus californicus, assembly GCA_007922815.1. Taxonomy (NCBI): domain Eukaryota; kingdom Metazoa; phylum Chordata; class Mammalia; order Chiroptera; family Phyllostomidae; genus Macrotus; species Macrotus californicus. Next base: position 107,909 of record VMDR010001328.1, on the reverse strand, counting down.
CTCCTCACTTCTCAGCACTCAGAGGGGCCAATTAGTCACACTTATAGTACTGAACACACACAAAAACAGTGAACACATACCTAATATAAGTTTCATAATAGCGGGTTCTATCCGGGAAAAGCATAACAAGAGAGGGAGGGAGAAGATAAGTTAATATTTCCAACAAAATTTAAAAAGCAATTATCAGGCTACTGTGCAGAACAGGGTTGGCAAATTCTGGGCCACAGGACAAACACAGGTTGCTGCCTGTTTCTGTATGGCCCACGGGCTATGAATGGTTTTTACATTTTTAAAGGATTGAAAAACATTAAAGGGAGAAAAATATTTCATCACCCGTGACTGTATGAATTTCACATTTCAAAGTCCAAAAATGAAGTTTTACCGCGACACAGCCGCATCTGTGCATTTAACATGTTGTCTGTGGCTGCTTTCTCGCCACAACAGCAGAGCTGAGTGGCTACAATAGACTGTGTGGGGTTCAAGGCCTAAAATATCTACCATCTAGCCCCATCACAGAAAGGGTTTGCCAACCTTTTGGCACAACTGGGGAGGGTGAGTTTGCACCTGCTGCCATTTTAAGGAGTGTCTCATACAGCAGGACACAGGATGGCCAGTGGCCCTTTATCCTTCAGGGTCATCATGTGGCTAGGGCCTGGAACCCACAGGTTCAACTGCAAATGCCTCCTGGGAGTCTCCTGCATGTGCCAGTGCATGGGGTGGGGAAGGGGCATTCACAAGTGCAAACACATTTTCAAGGTTACCTTTTAATACTGGACCTTCTTTGAGGCTCATGGTCAAGCTTGTGGGAGGAATCATGCTCATTTTCAGACACATGCTCAAGGTTCCCAATGCTGGGCCGCTTTCCAGGGGCAGCTTTGGACATATTGGCATTATTGAGATTGGCATTTGTTGAGCTGGGAGCTTGCTTTCCTATGGAATTATGGTTATGATGGTTATGACACACCGAATTTCCTGCTGGAGGAAACAGCGGTTTCTCAGTATCACTTGCAGGTGGAACTGAAGGCCTTTGGACATGCAGGGGACGGTGGGTGGTATTGGTCTGCTGAAGGGAATCTCTCCTATCACTATTAACATGATTGACATGGTTTCCAAGCAGGGCACCATTTCTCTGCAAAATAATGGGAGACAACACCAGGTAATTTAACAAGTATTTGATGCAGGCTAGCTATGTTAGGTAATTTTTCTACATGAAAAACAAATTCTAGGTAAGCTCCAGAGGATCCCTGGAAAACAATCTGAGGGCCTCAACGATCAGGGTGAAGGTGTCTGTGTGGCAGCTGGTCCCCCTGAGATGAGGAAGGATACCGATTCCTGAGCTGGGGAGCAAGCTCGCAGTGGTCACTCGCATGTGCTCTTCCTGTTGCTCCAAGATGAGGTGACTTATAGTCAGCAGGACGGGTCGGCAGCCCCAGCGGTTGAGTTTGGGTAGTAGGCATGCTCCCTGGACTAGGGGCTGGGAGGCTGGGAGGCTGAGAGCTGGCTGGAAGCTCAAAGAAGTGGCCCAGGGAAGAAGGGGGGCAGTGTGGGCAGGCAGCTGCCAGAAGCACCCAGGATGCTCATCCATACCACCCAGTGGCTGTGGCCAAGGTCCTCGGAAGCTGCCAGCATGGGCAGAGGAACAAGCTCAGAAAGGGCAGTCCTGGCCCTAGAAGACGTACTGGTGAATGGGGGAGGGGGTCTGTTTGTGGGGAGGGCATGCTTTGTAAGCCCCCTATGCTCTGGGGCTGGTTTGCATTCTCCAGGCTCTTTTGTGGCTCATTAACTGCCCAAACTGGAGCCCTGCTCCACTATTTTCAAGCACCGACTATGTAGCTGTGCATGGAATAATTACTTTGAATACATCTTCTTCTCCTTTTGTTTCCTCGGGCTCATCATCTTGCAGATCACAGGATATAGCACGCCGGATCTCTGGCCCGATGTCGTGCAGTGTCCTTAACCCCGCCTAGATCAATGAAAATGGCAAAGCAAATTAGACAGCACAGGTGCCCTGGACCCAGCCGGGGTCCTGGCTTTGCTCCTGCCCGATTCAGCTGTGGGACGGGAAGGTTTCTCCAAAGGACAGACTGGGAAACTGACCATTGTCTGAATGTAACTGAAGGGGTCTCTGCAGCCTCAGGGTTGTAGGGTGTGGGCAGAGGTTCAAGATAGCCCTAGCCTGGGACGCTTGAGGCCGTGAACTTAGGAAACTCCTTTTCAAGTACCCCCACTTGCAGGGAACAGTGCCTGGTTACTAGTACTAAGTCTATCACAGCCAAGAGCCCATGCTCACATCTAAATGACAGTCTACAGAAGGATGTCCTGCAGGGTGCCATCTCCCGAGCCCCAGATAGCACGGTGAACACAGGCAGGGTGTCGTACAGGGACGGTGGCAAGGACTCACTGGCTGTGCCTAGGACGAGGAAGCCTGGGAGCAAGTGCCAGAGGGCAAGCACACCAAGCAGCCACCAGGGCCGCTGTTTCTGCTAAAAAGCCATGGGAACGAGGGAGTAACACAACACACTGCAGCCGCCAGCACACTCAGGACCGAGACAGAATGGACTGACAATGCACACAGACCTGGGCCGCTGTGCAGTGCCAGCCTCCATGGCCATCGTGGGACTGTGGCCATTGTGGGACCCTGGCCTGCAGCCTGTGCTCAGGCTGAGAACTCGCCAACAGTCAGGTCGTCCTCTTGAAGACCACCACACATTGCGGAGGGCTCACCAGCTCTGGAGGCCGTGTAAGAACCCCCTGCTGCTGCCCCAGGCTCCTCGAAGACATTCATTCTATACTTCCCTGAGGCCCTCCCAACTGGCCTTCCTTATCCCGAGTCCCGGGTTCCACTGGGACAGGGCCTGGGAGAAGCCTTTCCATTGTTCCCAACTTCTTTAGGGACGGACCATATATGGGGAAGGCACAGTCACTGGCTCTGAGAAAATTCTGATGCTTTGACCATCAGTGTGAGGAAAAACAGCACGCTGACTCAAAGACTGATTCAGACAGTATAGCTACTTTATCCTTTCCCACAGAAAGACTTGTATCTGAAAAAGGCATTTCTTCCCTGCTCCAGGTCTAAGGCCACCCATGAGCATGCAGGCGGCAGCCCCTCATTTGCTGCCAGCTAGTCTGCAAATTAAGCAGCCACTAAAGGTCAGCTGTGCAGGTCTCCATCTGCAGCTAACTCTCCAATGTCAGGGCGGTCTGCAGAGAAGGACAGGGCCAAGTGTGGGTTGTCAGGGAAGGGGACCACTTCCCTGTCCTTCCTCCACAACCCCCTGCAACGGGTAGGCATAGGGCACAGACAAAGTGTGATGGCCACACTTGGCCCAGCAATGGCCAAGGCAGGGGAGGGGATGGTGGTCAGACGCAGCAGGGCTGGGCCCACTAGTGTGGGAATGCTCAGACTGGCCTTCTGTAGACACCCGTGGCGGTGATGTTAATTTAAAATGTAAAGTTGTACGAAAACTTCCCACCCTCCCTGGTAGCACCCAGCCTGTGAGATGAGCCTGGGTCTGCTCTGTACCAGGCTCTGAATAGAGGGTCAGCAGCTCTTTCCATTTGATGAATTGTGGGGTAAGAGAGCCACCCAGAGTCAAAGCTTTCAGGCTCCTCGCTGGGAATGCTGTGGTCTTACAGGGGACAGACACACATGGTCTGGAGCCAAACCCAGAACAGCTGCGGTGTGTCAGTGAGGCAGCCGCTTCCTCCCATCCCTCTGATCACAGGCACACAATGCATATGCACACACACGTATGCACACACATCCACACATGCACACATGTACTCACATACATGCATGCACACGTACAGAAACACACACTTTCCCTCTCTCAGGATCCCTGAGTCCAGCACATCTGAACCCAGGGAATCATCTGGCCCAGAGGGGGACCCACTTGCCATTCTCATGGAAACATCAAGAAGGCAAATCTAATGTCAAGGGAGTGAAAGCTTTTACACAGTGGAGCTACAGGCCTGTGCAGAAAGGGCGAGCCCAGCAGTATTAAACAGACTACAATTCATCCACTCAGCATTTTCTAGGGCACAGTCATCAAGGGAAGATAAATTAAGCCAGGGTTCAAGGCTGATTCTGGATTACTGGGGAGAAGGTGATGCTGCATATCTGAGGCTCCCAAACAAGAAGAGACCAGGTTTGAGACACCTGCTGCTGTCCCCACAAAATAAGCACAGGTGAAAATGCACTAAGTCAACACCCTCGTTAAATGATGCGTATTAACCCACGCTACAAGGCCGGGAACACTGAGTTCAGTGACAACAGATTGTCCTGCTCACTGTCATTCAACTGATTGGACTAGGTCTGATGAAAAGAAATAGAAAACTATTTATTTGGATAATTTTTAACATCATCCTCTGTTGACGGGTTGACATTTCACTGAAATACACATATAACATAATTGTATAATAAAAACAAAAACTGTCTCCAGCACGTCGTCAGTGATACACCAGAGTAGGAGAGCGCAGTGAACAGACACAGGACAGAGTTTGTTTGTGACATAAACCATGGAGGAAACTGAGAGGTGGCCCACGAGGTGATTTCCAAAGACAAATAACGACAACATATTTATTAGAGACATCAGAGGCCGAGTGAAAGCATCCCCCTTCCCAGACAGAAAAGCAGAGGCTTAGAGATTGTGATTACATTTTGCTTGTTCCACACGGGAAGAAACACACCTTCTAAGTGTCAGGGACTGACTTCACTCTTTTACGTGGGATCTGGGGAAGGACACATGGCAGGGCGGGGGGAGGGGTGCACACGGGGCGGGGGGGCAGAGGGGAGGGGTGCACACGCTGGGGGGGGGCGGTGGGGGGCGGGAAGGGAGGGTATCTGCCAGGGTTGGGAATGAGGGAAACAGATGTTCCCAAACTTAAACTGAAACAAAGCTTAAGCACCGCACCCTGGATTTATTACACATCACAACACATGATAGTGAAGTTTTTCTAGCGCGCACATCAAGCTGAAAGGCAGCTTAGGCCGCTCCAAAAGTTCCATAGGCACAAGTTCCAACGCCCAAAATTCAGAAAACTATCTTAAATCCTTGAAAAAAAATATTTTTCATAGGTATAGAAAAAGAACACTTTTTCTTGAAGTAAACACTTTATAATCAGTAAAATTATGTATTCTTTTGTATTTCACACCTGTGTCTACCTCTATCAACAAAATACTATTTTAATTTGAAACGGGGTCATAGCTCTTAAACCAACACAGTTAAAGCCATATAAAGTCATTCCATTAACATCACAGTAGAATTATGGTTTTGAATAAACACAGAGTTGCTATAAAATAGAAACATTATTGATTTAAGATGTCCAATCATATAAAATGTTAAACAGAATCAAGCCTAGTTTCTGGTTGATTTTTAAATGCTACATATTATCATAAATATTTTTTTAAAAAATGAATGGCGCTTTGCCTGTAGACTGCTGCTTTAAATTTTAGACACCATTTAATTGGAATTTTATAGATAGTTACTCTACTAAATGATCAAGTCACAAAAAACCCAAACTATAAAAATCTCTCTAAATATTTCTGAAGCAATAGCATAAAATCATGATATTTTAACATCAAAAATGAACATTCAGGTACCTTCCTTCCTCTCGCCCACATTCAGGGTTAAGCCCCTCCCACCCGGGTGCATCTGTAAGCCTTGCGCTGCCTGCCTCCCTAAGCGAGCTCCATCAGACACACCAGTCGCCTGCCAGCTCTCAGAACTAAGGCAAGCACGTCCACACGCCTTCTGGACCTACACCGTGACAGTGGAGATAAGAGATGCGAGTTTCCAGCTGGGACTGGGCCAGGCCATTCATCTTCGGAAGTGAGTGTCAGGCTTTCCGACTCCAGCCCAAGAGCCCTTGCCTGGCAAAGCCTGTTCTCCATCACAGGCAGGTTTCGCTCAGCCAGGGCTGCCCCTGCTCAGGCAGGTTCCAGTTAAGCCTTCAGCAGGATTCAGCCCCTACCCAATCAGTCAGCTGGACAATTTTAGACTTGCTCCCCTAGAAGAAAGAACTGACGATTCAATTCTTACAGAATAAACCTGCTCATCTACAAGCTGTCCCCTGCCTCCTCCGCATACACCCATGAACACACACCACACAGGGTGCATCCCTTCCTTCGCCATTGCTTTCCTCCAGGGAAAATGTGATGGTGTGGCCTTTCTGTCCATTATGAACGGTTCTTGAGTTATATCAAGGGTCGGAATCGTCAGCACGATGCCCCATGAGTCAGTCGCCCACGGTGATTCTCACCCTCACTGAAAAGTCAGCTGTAAGGTTAGTCCATGAGTCACCCTCGGGTTGCACTCAGCACTTCAAAGAAAATAAAGGGAATATGAAAAAAATTAGCTGAAGTTTTGACCTATGACATTTCCCTGCAAATGATCTGACAGAGCTGTCAGTCTTAGATGCACCTTGATTCTCGGTTGTAGTTTTAACACCTGACTTGGAGAAACTCTTGCCAGCCTCCTGATAACAGAGAGAGTATCACTTAAAATGTAGGCTCTCCAGAAGCCACGCATCATGACCACCATTCCGGTCCACCCTGGTGCCTCTCCTGTGATCTCACATACTTTATTCTGCTACACCCATATGAAGACTTAGATCTAGAAGACAGCTGGTCACACAGGCCCCTGGAGACGGGGCAACACAGACAGTGGGGTGAGGGCGTCTGTGTTTCAGCCTTTAATAAACACCACGTCAGGGTGGGCCAGAGACAAACAGGGGTCATTTGTCTGGCGGTGGACTGGCTCCTCACCTGTGTCCAGGGAGGGAGAGTGGGCCAGATTCTTCCTGTTATGTTAAGGGGCTTGCCTACAATAGCAAAGGCTCAGCTAGGTTCCCATGACACCACGCTGGCCCTGCCTTCACCACCACCAAGAAAAAGTCATCGGGTCAATGGAAAAGGGGGCTGAGACAAGTCTCAACTAAATGCTCACTCATAACCATTTCCCCACAGGACTGTGGGTGCCACTCAGTCAAGGTGAACCCCTTTAACTAACTTAGCAGAGCTCCTGTATCACTAAGTCAACATGGAAACGACAAGCCACCACAAGGTGTCACAAAAACTGATTCTGTGCTTGGCACACGTCCTCGTCCCAGGTGTGCTGCTCTGAGGTGCTGAGACCTTGAGAAACACTGCCTATCATGTGCTGACACAGACCGTCATCCCTCCAGACCAGTGCAGGCACTGAGACATGGCCCTCTAGGGTGTGACCCTCAGTCAGAACTCAGCTGGACAGTGGGGTACAGGCAGCTGTGTCCAGGTGAATGGGCTGGGACTGAGGAGGGGCCTGAAAGGGAGAGAAGGGTTCAAGGTAGGGACAGTGGTCTACACAAGGGGCTCTTTAACCAGGGAGATCATAAAAAGGCCCCAGCATCCTTTCCTTTAGGGGCATTTGGGACCAGTTCCCCACAGCAGCAGTTCTCAAAGGGTGCTCCAGGGGCCCTGGGGCTCCCCAGGACACCTTCAGGCATCCATGGGGTCACTGCAATCTGTGTGACACTGTGGGATGTTCTTTGCCTTGTGCACACTCACTCTCTCTCGAGAGCACAGTGGGGTTTCTCAAAGGCTACATGACGTGATGGTGTCATCACTCTGGCATCTTGATGTGTGCATACTCCATTTAAAAAACTTCTCACTTTTAATTTCTAATGCAGGAAATATTGATATGCAAAGGGGACTCATTAATTTGTAAAAGCATAAAAGGGTCCTGAGACCACAGAGTTTGAGAACTGCTGATAAACTGTCCTTAAGACAGGTAGTAACATCTTTTCCTCAGGTGACAGACCCTTCACCCCATCCAGGGTTCCTGTTATTCTACCAACCTTTCTCCACTTTGGGAAGAAATGTCCTCTCCGTGGCTGCTCTGAGCTAGCCTTTGACACTTCCTGACAGAGTGCCCTCACTGTGCTTTAGAACGGCATGCTCTCCTATTACCCACGCCGCCACCTCTTACGTCTACTGTGTGCCCCGGAGAGCCGACTCACACAGGTACCTACCCTACCTTGGAAGCATTAGTAAGTGGTAGCAAGCTCCTTCCCACGGATAACTGAATCATGGCACATTAGGGCTAATGAGGGGTACTAGGTGGGTATTATTCAATAATATGCTTTTATTACAATAATTAAGACCTTTTGCTACTACGTAATAGAACTTGCTGTAACTCCTTTTCAGCAGTTTTATCTTCTCAAGGACTTTTGAAAATAGTAATTACTATTCTCAGAGAGGGGATATCTACTTTTCAGAAAGAATATAGAATCCAGTATCCAAAAATCCTCTGGGTTTAATTTTTAATTGGGCTATACCATAGCGTAAACTATCGAAGAAGAGCCTGATGCTCAACTCACATCTGCTTCCCACAGTGGATACTGGTCTGTGTCGTGTCTTCCACGCAGGGGCATTAGAGTTTAGCACCATGGTTTGTGGTGTTGGGTACCAAGTTTGCTGAGTGAGTCTACGACGATTCTAGGATAATGAACTTGGGCTGTCTCCTACAATTTTCCTACACTTAAAGCTATACTCTTCCACCAGGATTTTAGGAGAACGGACAGAGGTGTCTGTAGTTTGACTGTAAACCAAGTTTCAGGGAAGTCTTGTTTCCCTTTGGCGTCGAGGCCAGAAGCAGTCCCATGATTTCTGACGGTCTTTCACCAACTGGCGTTGGCTACAAACCTCAGCCAGTGCCGCTGTTCAGCAAACACAGCCAGGCCCACATGGGGCAAGATTCTCCTGTTTCATTTGAATCATTCCCTAAGTGCCATCTAGAAAGTTACCATTTTGCAGTTTTCAATTATTTGGAAGGACTGTGGAGAAACACCAGCCACATAAATTGCTTGGGGCTATTCTGCCGAGGCTTTGGCATATGAAGACTTAGATCTAGAAGACAGCTGGTCACACAGGCCCCTGGAGACGGGGCAACACAGACAGTGGGGTGAGGGCGTCTGTGTTTCAGCCTTTAATAAACACCACGTCAGGGTGGGCCAGAGACAAACAGGGATCATTTGTCTGGCGGTGGACTGGCTCCTCACCTGTGTCCACAGGCTGACCAGCTTCCTTTTCAGGGATGCTGCACCAACTCCTTAATAACTGGTGCGTCCCAGGCACTACCCAAAGAAAAAGTGGGAACTTCAGACCAGAGCAGGGTCCCGAAGGCCCCTGCTACACCAGGCATTGGTCTTTTACTTGCCGAATCATGAAAGCATCTGGAGAAGGGCTGGGATGCTGGCAGGGGCTGGGGAGACTCACAGCTATTAACTGGCAGGTACGGACTCAGCATCCTCACAACGGGTCCAGCCATACCAGAGTTTCCTGGCCAGCTTTCAACCCTACCCCTGTACCACCAACCACGGTGATGTGTGAAGAAGCCAAACCTGGTCTCAGGCCTCACAGACTGTGCTATGAGAACTCATAAAAGCCACTGCGAGCTCCTAGACTCACTATAGCCTGCACACGCGGGAGCAGAATCGGGGGCTGAGCCCAGTTCCATAGTGAGGCCAGGAAGTCCACTTGAGTCCAGGCAGATCCACTTGGTATCAGGAGCCACTGGGGCCAAAGGGCAAAGGTCACAGCACAAGAGATGTCATGGGAACAGACCTCAAGGCTGGGAGGGAGCCCGTCAGTCCTGCGTAGGAGGGACCTGCAGGACTCCGCTTCTAACTGGTGACACGGCTCCCCACTCAGCCTGGTCCTGGATGAGCACAGCCAGGAACAAGGCTTCCCCACCTCATTCTCCGTGCCCCTCGCTCACACGCAGCCACCACTCCGCAGAGAGCAGGGCAGCGCAAGGGGCCGAGGACCCTTCTTTTCTCTATTCACTTCAGAAACATCAAATTTTTGCGTTAGGGTTACTTTTGAATGTTAGCTTTAAAACTCAGATTGGCTCTGTTGGGTATCTTGGGCTGAGCATCAGGACGTACAGACTCCTCAACCAGTGCTTGGCATTGGCTGAGAATTTCAGAGGGGAGGCCCTCATGAAGCAACTTCTGGGACAAAAATCTCCTGTTCACAAGATGTGAAAACCCAACCTGTACAGTACCTCTGTTTACACCTTTATGCGTTTCCAGATATCTTAAACAGGGGAGAATTCACCTTCTCATTGGATCACTACAGTACAGAACAGAAAAGAGGTAAAAGAAAAGCAGGAATTTCTTAAAGTTCTGGTAGTAAACAGGCATATGATATTATTATTGTTGTAGTCTTAATAATAAGCAATTATACGTTCAAAGTGCTTTACAATCACTTAGCTATTCCTCACAACAGCCCTGTGAGGTAGGTCGACATGATTATCCCCATTTTACAGATGGGGAAACTGAGGCACAGAGAGGTTAAGTGTCTTGCCCAAGGTCACGCAGCAACTGAACGCTGGAGCTGGAACTAGAACCCAGGTTCCCTGACTCCCAGTGTCCTTGAAACTAGACCACACTGCTTCCAAAGAGGCATCCCCGGCCTGGCTTTGAGCACGGATTAAAGACGGACAATGTTGGATGAGTCTGGGTGTGGGGGTGCTTCCCGTGGACACGTTAAGATGGAACCTGAGGTGTTGCCTAGGTCGGTTTTGGCATGCGGGTGTAAAGTGTTAGTTTAAATGGGTGTGTCTGAGCTTCCTGTCCTGCCCAATCTCACTGCATTCTGAACTGGGTCACTGCAGAGAGTGGAGCCGGATGGTCAGGAGGTCAGGAGGTCGGGACTGACTGCCATATAAAAGGAACTCTGCCAGCTCAGCACCCAGGGGCCTGCCAGTCTTTGGGAATCCAGGCAAACTAGGGATGCAGGACTTTGGAACCAAGTCAGCTGCCCACCTTAGGCAGGTCTGCTTAATCATTTTCTTATTTAATTTTTTTTTTACTGGCCAGCATCAGGAAGTTGTGTTCATTTCATTTCTCTGCGGGGCGGCTGCCCCCCTCCTTTTCTCTCTCCCACTCTTTCCCTTTCTCTGAGTCTCTGCTCAGAAGGGAAACCGATTAAGCCTTGCACGTTCCCTTGCATGAAAAAGAGCCACCGTGAGCAGTGTCCGCGACAGGAGGCCAGGGCTCCGCTGATGAGCCAGGCCCTGCTTCCACCTTCTGGAGGACTGCTTTGCTTGGAAGGGGTCTCCCCGGGGCCTTGGGTTTGCTTTTTCCTGCATTTCTCCTGAAATGCTGTTTCAGTAGAAATAAGCCCACTTGAGACTTTTCCCTTTCAAGGCCTTAGCCACAAACGCCTTCCGACTAACGAGCTTGGTGCTGTAGCTCAGGCAGAAAATTCTAAAGCATCCGTTCAAGCATCTGAAACAAATGAATCAGCCAGTGAAATCTCATCTGTTAGCATCTGTTCTCCTCTTAGATTAAAAAAGAAAGGAAAACAAAAAGCCTTTTTATGGCTTTTGATGGAATCATGCTTTAAAAAAACGAAAAGAAAAAAACCCTTTGCTACTTATTAGACTATGGCAATTTAGAAAACAGGTGTCTGATGCTCTACAGATTAAACGCCTGCTGAACATCCCCTTTTCCTTTGTGTTTATGCTTTGAGCCTCCCTCAGGCTGTAAGAGGCACATCAGTTGCTTCTCCTCTTATACCACCCATTTTTCCCCTTAACCACCTATGTCACCGTCTGTTGGCTTGGGGCATACACTTTACCACTATAAAACCTAACTACCGAACTCTTTGCAAGCTGGAAATAATGGTCTCTTCCTTAAGCCCCGCGGGTTTAAAAACAAAACAAAACAAAACAAAACAAAACAAAACAAAACACTATCCCTCTAAAGTCCTCCTGCCATTTAGATGGGCAGGCTCTCCCATCTGAGGTGAGTGAGGGACACAGTCTCCTCGGATTTCACCAGAGTGTCTTTTGCATAAAGGAAATCCTTGAATGTTGAAAGAAAAAGAAATGAACAAAACTTTTCCCACTTTGGGATCTTTTTTTTCCCTTCCCATGAGATGCTGGAAAAAGTGCATGTCTGCCTCTTGCACAGGAGCCTTCCTCTGGAAGGCGTGATGGGGCATCACCGGCTGCTGGGAGGGGACACACTTTCATGGCTGCAGAGCTGCTGTTCCTTTATTCACTTGCTCCTCATGGGAACTTGCAGGTCGCCCGGATGCAGCAGCAATGGATGAAGAGCAAATGCTGAGTCAAACTAAAGTGAATATGGCATGGAGGGGATGAGTGAGAAAAAAAAAGGCCTGATGCAGCTTCTCTCTGGTTCCCTCTGGAGAGGTGCTGGAGAGAAGGCTGGCTTTAATGTCGATAATGGATGGACAGATGGAAATTGCACACTCATTCAGACCACAGAGGCCAGAGGACACAGGGTGCCGAGCTCCTCCCACACATGGATGCTGGAGCTCCTAAGCCGTTCCCCTTCATGGAGAGGGGACGCTGCAGTTGGTCTGAACACAGGGAGACCAGAGGGAGCCCACAGGGTTGAAAGCCACAGGGCATCTGTGTGTCCTTGAAAACCATTCTCATGGAGGAGCGGTGCCCAGAACGTGGACCAGTTCTGACGCTTTTCAGACAGACGGCACTCTACGCAGCACAAGCACGCACATGCCTATGTCTCGACTCCTGCGCTCACACCGTATTGCCCACACTCCACTTGCCATTAGCCATCAGTCAGCCGTGTGGCACCTCTGGCACAGCGAGAAGCAACTCACCCCACTTCTCAATAAGCCATGCCCACTTTCGAGTGCTTCCCTGAGGACCTATGTACTTGTCCATAGTACAGCGTGGGTGCAGTTCTCCCGTCGCCGCTCAACCCCATTTCCCTAACCGCTACATCATCCCATCATATTTCATCATGCCGGAAGGAAGAGCCTCCTCGTGCTAATTACAAGTGGAGTGACAAATCATATTTAAAGCCATTTCTAGAGCCGAGGAAGCCAAAAATGTAATTAGAATTATCCCTCAAGGAGACAAACTTTTTTCTACTTTTAATGTTTGCTTCAGAGTCAAATGCATTTTCAGAATTTATCTGTCAAGGTTATGAACACAACTTAATTTCGTAGGCTGTGCATGCAACACAAATCAGAGCCGTAGCCTCGACTCCCAGTGGAACCGTGTGAAAAGTGTTGATGTTACCACCTAACTGGAAATATTTGAATTTCACCAAGGAAATAAAACTCTTTCTATAAACAACAAAATGGAAAATGGGTAGAGAAAAAAAAAGAACCTTAGCATTATTGTAACACAATGTAACACAGTCTTTCAACCCATGACTTAAAAATGTAGCTTTCACATCACTGGAACCTTCAACTTGAACACTCAGTGAAGCCCATTCATGTGGTGTGGTAATTACTTAGCCATGTGTTGTTTTTCAGGTTTTACAGTATCAAAAGTCTATATCCAGACATATCCAGTCACCAGAGCGAGCACTGAAGCCATCTAATCAGGAAGTCTTGGGAATTCAGAAAAGGTGTAACTCTGTATCGAGGTGGTCATCACCTGTGCCTTCCTCAGAAAACAGAAGGGTCTATAACAGAGCTAACTCGATTATTGTAAGTTGTAACACAGACACCAAGGAAAGAGTATGTTTCCCCTCCAGAAAAGTCATCAACTTTCACCAACCCCACCAACTGGAATCTGAGAACGGCAAACAGTTCCTGCCAGCCAAGGGTACCATGCACTCTGAACCCTGGCCAGCCTAGTCCTCCAGGCCTGAGGCAACGTTCAGGAAGAGGCGTCAGAAACACGTTCCTCACCCTCTCTCATGGCACCAACTTGGCCACACTGCCCTCAAGAGGAGTGGGCCAGAGACCTTTCATATTTTCAAACACCTTTGAGTTTGCTTTGTCTGGCTACTTGTGAACTGTGGTCAGAAGGGCTGTCCCTTTGCAAACTGCATTGGCCAGAGGTGAAAGAGCTTGGCTTACGAATCTGCAACCTGAGACAGCAGTGAGCTCTCTGACTGGGCCTGTGGGTCACTGAGCGACCTTAGGAGACAGGATCGCAGAAAGAAAGATCAGAAAGTATCTGCAGTTGGATTCAGCTGACTCTCCTCACCCTGCAGCTGTCTGGGGAGAACAGAGGCTTCGTCACGAATCAGCAGGTCACTGTCACACAGGGCACCTGCTGACCCAGCACAGGCGTGTGCATCCTGCGTTCCTTCATTCACTCTCACCGTCATTCACGTTCATATTCTCTCTCTCAGCGAGATCACAGACAAGCCTTTGCTTTGGTAGTGACCATGACTTTGAACTCTAAACAATCAATGTGGGGCACTCTCCCCCAGAAAAAAGTGCAGGACCATTTTACATTGACCCTTGCCAATACCTGTAAGGCCCAATTTAAGACATGCGGTGATAACAGGCACATAAAGGTAATTTAATAAATTAATTAAAAGTAAATACATTAAAAAGGAAACATTCTTTCCCCTATTCATGATGGACTTAAAGCACTGTGGTGGCAGAGACAACAGGGGTTAATCTGGGCCGTTGTTTCTGACAGCTTGCCAACCTCTGTGCTTCCCTCTCCCAGGTTTTAGCATCTGCCTCTCCTTCCCTCTCCACCCCGCCTTCTCCAGCACCAGCACTCACAGAGACCCCTCCCTGGCCCCTCTGGGCAGCTCTCCACTGTGACTCCTTCCCTCGCACACCTGCTTCCCACCCCAGAGCTCTGGGCTCACCCAGATTCTATATCCTCATGCACTCCGGATGGAACCAGAGGTTCCTGAAGGCCACATCCACATTCTAGGAGCCCGGGGAGGGGATGGACTGGCTGAGGGTAGGGACAAGAGGCTGGCCTGGGTGTGAGAGAGCAGCATTTGCACAGCAAGACTCAGGGCCATCAGGAGGCAACAGAGAGAGACAGATACACCGCAGGCTCGCACACACATGCACGCACAAACACACATACACACATGCACACACACACACACACACACACACACACCAGGAGGTGATAGATGTTACTGAAATGGACCAAAAACCAACAAGCAGTGGGGTAAGAAACAAACAGAAACAAAACAAAGCACTTGCGTTCAGATGGAAAGCTGTTTAGTGGGCAGCTAGGGCCCGAGCCCAGCGCTGGGGAAAGGTGGGTGCCTGTTCTGAGGGCTCTGCCTTGGGAGAAGCATGGAGGAGACAGGTGCAAGGGCCACCCTCACGCCCCTCCCCCAGGGCTGTGCCTCCACCGCCACTGTCTTGGGCGTCCTGTCCCACAGGCCACAGCGGATGACAGAGAAGGCAAGGAGAGGGAGGCACTTACCTCGTGGCCCAGAAATGGCTAGTCCACATTTTGGGGAGTATGCAGTATCTCAGTTTAAACAAAATCCTTGTGGCACTGTTCACCCATGAACTGTCAGCTCTCTAGTGTTTCAGATAAACTTGTAAGATCGTTAGTGAAAGGAGAAAACAAAACAACAATTCACCTGTAGGGCAATTGTGGTGTTCTTCGCAGGGTATTTTCCCACCAGTCCTTGTTCTTTCCGTTTCTTGAATTTCCTAAAGTAGTCCTGTATCAGGAAAGTGGCATAGAACTTCCCCACGGTTACCTCATCATCTAAACGGAGAGACCAGACAGAGCTCTCCCGAATCAGCACGTTTAAACACTGGCTTCTGGCTGGGGTCGGGGGTAGGGGAGCGCAGCAGGCCCTGAGCTCTTGGCTGACTACACAAAAGGGGGACTAGATCTAGCAAAAAGCAAGGTTTGGCAAAGCAGTTAAGGCTTAAAATCAGAGTCAGTTAAATAAACTGATACTCAACAGTGCAGAAAATAACATTTGTCATGAGTTTAATAGAGCAGCGTATTAGTAACACTACCAAGTGCTGTCTTGGTTATTTACTTAAAATAAAAGTTACAAAAACAGAAAAGCCTTAATAGGCCGTATTTTCACCCCTGTGCACAGAGATTTGCATGTGTAATTACCATGAACACCAAGGGCAATTAGGCATCCAAGTCCCTGTGCCTGGAGAGAAAGATAGAGACCTCAGAAAGTGACAGACAAGCTTGGAAGGAGAGGAAGGCTCAGTAAAGTGGCTGCAAACCCAGATTTCCATGTGCCCCTTGACTCTCTGCCAATCGCCTCCATATGCCATTTCTCGGTTTGTAATTCAGAGCTCCTCGTTGTTTTGTGCTGTGACAGCGCCAGCTCACCTCCTGGTCGAGCTGGCTTCTTTCTATTTTATTCAGAAACAACCAACATGGGTCTCTGGGAACTGAACTCTGCTGAGCATTTTACGGGTGATGCATGAGGCAGAAGAGAGGCTCCGGCTGTCTGATGGTAAACCACCCCGACAGTGTGCATGTGCCCCAGGGGTCTCCACAAGCCCTGCTCTCCCGAGGGTGCTCACCACCAGATCTGTAGTGCACTGAGGCCTTCTGGGTGGAAAGCTTGGGCCCACCCCACACGGGGCCATGGCCCCCTGACCATGCCTTGCAGAGGCTGGGAGGTGGAATGTCCCTGGGAGGTAGTTAGACGTTAGTGCAGCTAACCTTCAGGCCAGGCCATCCTGTAAGAGTTACATATGCTCAGGGGCAGGGGGCTCCACCTCTATGGGCCTGTGCTCTCGGTGTGAAGGGGGCTGTCTCTCAGAGGAGCTGCGAGCCTCATGGGAGAGGAGGCATGTGGAGCACTCAGCCCCCTGCTGGGGTTGTCCTCAGCGCTGGGGACTGGATGGCTGTGAGCCACAGCACCGTTATTTTACAGCCCACCGACGGTGGCATCCATTTCAATAGGTCACAGAGCACCGCAGGTTGGGGGACACCGAGGCCCACCAAGCTCCCTAATGCACTGTGGGTGGGGCTCATTTAGTGCCCATGTGGGAAGTGTCTCTCTGGACACCACTGGGCCATTCTGGGCTGCCTCTCCAAGCTGAGTAGGTCAAGAGCTACCGAGTGCTCCTGTGAGAGAAGACACCTGGACTGGTCTGGCAATGAGAATGGGTTGCATTCCTCCCCAACCCACGCTGGGCAGGTCCTGGAGTGGCGCGGGGGCCACCAGAGTGAACCGAAGGCTCGCGGAGCATGTGAAACCATGGCCCTCAACCAGTCTCAGGCCGGCCCAAGGATGCACTCATGGGCAAGAAGGCGAGTGAAGAGAGGCCACCCGGGTCTTGACATTTCTATCTGATTTGCTCTCAAGCTGCTCCCTGTTTGGCCGAGTTCCAGCTACCCCTACTACTGGGCATCTGCAGGTGCCAGCCGGGTGTCAGAGGAGTTCCACATGGGTCACATGGCCTCTTCAACTACAACTCTGAGACGGTGGATCTGCTCACCCCCTCAGACAGGTGAGAGAGGTAAAGGACTTGCCCCAGGCCAGTCGAGGTAGGACGTGAGGGCCCAGGCCTGGGCTCTCCTCCGCTTCTGCACATGTCCCTGAGGGATGGCCTAGCTTCTGCCACACAGGCTTCCTTCTTATTTGAGGCTGCCTCTCCCAGAAGACAAGTCTCTCTATCTCTACTGGGCCACAGTCAGGTGGACCGACTGCAGGCTGCAGAGAGGATCCTGGGGATCCATGGATATTCTCCACCTGCTGTGCCACAGATGGCCTCTTCAGTCCACGGTTTCCAGTCTTCTCTGGGGGCTTCCAGAAAAATACCACTCTACCTACAGAAGGCCCTTCATTCCATACTAGGATGCTTCCAGCACACACAGGCCTACCCTTATCTCTCTTCAGCCTGGACTGTGCTAGCCTGCGGAGGCCAAAGGGCTCCTGCAGGAAAGCCTGGCTCTCTGTGGCCCAGAACTAGGGTGGCAGTGTACTCAGAGCGAAGGGCTGGCCGTGTTTCTCCCGGAGGAGCAAGTCCAGAGCAGAGACAGCCACCCAGGGCTATGCAGGGCATGATCCAAGGACCACTTGGTCTGCTCCATTGAGATGCTGAGCTAACTGAGACTGAGGCCAGGAAGAGTTCTCAAAAACAGGAGATGTAAAAGCTATAGCAGGACAGAAAGGGAAGGAAGAGAAGGCATGAATGCAGGGAGGCTGCCTGGGCTCAAGACAGAATAGAAAGGGATGGGGTCGCCTCTGAGTGCTCTTTGAGGCACGGGAGCCAAAGATCCAGGTCAAGAACAAAGGCCCAAAGGCAAGGAGAACCTCTGGGAGGAGAAGGGACTTCTGAAGAAAGGGGAGGATCCACACAATGGCACAAGACTGAAGAGTGGGGTGAGAGTCCGGGGTGGGCGATAAGGCACCTCGGCCTTACGATGCAGACAGCAGACAAGCTGTCCCCACAGCCAGGCTCCTGCAGAAGAAAAGTTCCCAGCTGGTAACCCAGGGGTCAGTCCTGAGTGTCCCCTTACTATGAAGCTCATGACAGCCTAGGGGTGCCTCACATCACACCTGAGCGAGCAACACCTCCTAAGATGAGCACCTACTCCATCACCAGGTCTGGAAGGGGCTCTCTGACCACCCCACATGGCCCAGGCACCGAGACAGCTCCCTGGTCCAGTATGCTGCTCTCTGATGAGGTGACAGCACGGGGGACACAGAGTCCCCTCAGCCTTGGGGAGCTACCCACTTGCTGGCTCAGAGGGCTATACAAATATTCTCATTTCCTAAGCGTGCCATGACGTGGGAAAGGCTGGGAACCACTGGCCAACTGGAATGTGAGTCAAAAACAAAGAGACAGCAGTTAAAACACTGCTCAGCAACTCAGCCAGGGTCTGTTTACTGAGGCCAGAAACTCACTGCTTTCGAACTTCTTCAGTGGCAGGAGCAGTTATCCGAGGTTCGACCTGATCAGCATTATCCTAGGCACACACACAGACCAGGGCATGGAACTTCTAGAGCATTCCATCTCCCTCTAAGGCCCCGTTTCCTTCTTCTTGGTTTCACAACGCCACCCGATGCCATTTTGAAATAGATTAACACATCACCCGAAACCTCAACCCATTTTAAGAAATACCGAGAAAAAGCCAGGGCCCATCACTGGGCCAAGAAAGCAGAAGAATATGTAGCCTCTACTCGGAGTCTAGTAGAGCTAAAAGGTGATCAGTTTTCAAAGGAAGGGAGCTTAGAGGGTAAGCCAAATTCTGGACTCTTTCCTGGTCACACAGAAAGAAATGAGGATCCACAGTCATGTGAATGCTGCTGTCCGGGTGAGTCTAGCCAGGATGGGCCCTGCCGTGTGAGTGGGCCCAGTTTGTAATGAGGGTGGCATTCCAAGAGCGACATGAGGTGCAGGAGGCAGAGCAGGGCTCCTGGCCACGTGGGGAAGGTTTACTTAGACAGACACAGCCCACTATTCTGCAGCACGCATCTGTATTTTGAGAAACATTGTAGGGGAATACAGTTGGCAAGAGATAACTCTGATTCCATGCCACCACCCTAAAACAGAATTGCTTCAGAATATTCTGAAAGACTGAGAGTTGAAAGGAATGGAAGCTGCAGAAAAACCTCAAGCACATTGTTACAATTTTACAAAACCAATATTTCTAAGCCATGCAAGCACTTGGGTGTGCAGCTAAAAAGAAAAGAATGAAACCGTTTTAAATGTGCAGTATCAGTTCTTCTGTGGGCAGCCAGGGTTCTCTGGGAGGGAGTTTGGGGCTTTTGTCCTTTTTTGTTGGGGGGGTGCTGTTTTGCTTTCCCGTTATCATTTCCTGGTGGGCCTCGGTCCCCAGCTTTGAGCAGGAGGCCGTGCTAGCTCTGGGTGGTTCCCTGCAGCAACAAAAACTCATACTGCTTCTCGCTTCATGCTGAGGAGCAGACCTGGCCAGCATGCTGCTCTCTCTGCCCCCAAAAGCCAGAGGTTGTCACCTTCTCAGAGGGAGAAGCCTTGGCCACCATCCTGGTTTGGGGTTCCAGAGTCAGCGTCCAGGCCTGAGCCAGACCAATCTGGAAAGCTGCAGGGGCAAGTGACACTACAAAGGTTTGGCTGGTCACAAAATACACCAACTGGCTAGCATGTGCCCGGGGATAGGGGTGACAGAATGCTGTGCGGTGACCCTGAGGAGACTGATCCTGCACCTTTAAAACTTGAAAATAAAACAGTCAAAAACAACCACCTCAGCTTCTAAGTCCATGTGCACGTAAACAAAAGTGGAAAGCCAGTATATAAATTATATATATATATATATCTTATATATATATAGATAGATCTGAAAAAGTTTAGTCAGTTATTTCATGATAAATGACAAAAGGAAATAGTCGTGCCTGTTAGTCCTATCCCTACTCTGAATTCTAAGTAAGGAAGGGCACGTTTTTGGTCATTAGGGCAGCGAACTCAGTCTTGATAAGAACATTTGGAAAATACCATTTTCTGACAGCTATCTATCTTTCCTGCGAAGCTTTCAACAATACATTAAAGGATAAGTGGAAACTAGTTTTAAACATTTCATTTTGGCCCAAAACATCTACTGGTTTTTTGTTTGTTTTGAGGCAGCAAGCCTGTTCTCTGCCATCAATTCTGCTACCGACGAGAAAAAGCCCACTCCAGCTGTGTGGGTCTGGTTTCCTCCCACTGACACCTCTCCCTCAGAATGGACTTCATCTCACCCCCACATAATCCCACCAAGGGGCCGAGGGGCCTTCTGTAGCTGTTGGCCGCGTGACCTAGCCAATACATAAAGCATTCTGCAGTCTGGGCTGGCTGGACACACTATCACTGACCAATGTGCTGGCCAAGAATTACTTAGGAAAGAGATGACACTGACCACCAGCTGGAGGGACGACCTGGTCAAGTAGTTTCATGCTGGTTTTCTTCCAGATTTTCTTTATCACAGCTCGGAGCTCTTCATTAGCTTGTTCCAGGTTCCCTGGATTCCAAACGCAAGGGGAAAAAACAAGCCTTGCTTCTTCTGCCCAGCAAGCCCTCTCAGCCTGACCTGCCTGGGAGCAGGGCCCTTGGGTGGGTGCCCCTCCCAGCAGGCTCTCCCCGGTCAGGGTCATTCTCACTTCCTATAGCAGCAAAGAGAGACGGTCACTCCACTGTGGGGACAACCATGTTTTACTCTGGAATCCCAAGTCCACGCCTATTCCATTCCTGCTGCTCCCTATCTAGAATGCCGAACCCTCCCTCCAGCCTTGAAGACCCAGACTAAATTTCCCCCAAATAAGACTTTCAATTCCTGCTGTGTACTCATCTGTAGCACCCACATGATCTTGGTCTTTTATCAGAAAGGCTGAGGTTTGTCCCCTCCACTAACATGTCAGCACAGAAGAGCACCCTGCCCTCTGCATCCCTCACCGATGCCTGCCGGGCCCCAGCACAGAGGAGCGCCCTGCAAGAAGCACGCCAGCTTGCAGGGACTGGTTTTGCTGGGCATTCGCCCTGAGCTCTGGGGGTTTGGGAAAACAGCTGTCCACCGGCTCCACAGTGTCGCTGCTGGCCCCTCTTCCCTCTCCTCCCTCACAGTCTCCACTTCTTCCCCTCCTGGTCACTTCTGCTTTCCACTGCACCTCTGAAGCTGCCACTGAGCCAACCCCAAAGGCCATGCTGCAGGGCTATTCCAGTAGGGCCGAGCATAGCCCCAAAGGCCACTCTGCCTTGTGTCAGCTAAAAAGGCGCTGGTCTTAACAGTATTCCCCGAATGCCCACTGTGTGCCAGCACTGCTGAGGGGGTCCTGCAGACATCAGCTCATCTTGCCCCCAGACACAGGTGTGTTTATTTCCTTTCCATAGAGAAACAAACTACAGGTCAGAACAGCCAAATCCCTCTCTGAAGGTCACACAAGTCGTAAAGGGCAGTGAAGTGAACTTGTGTGCCCTGATCTCCCACCTCCTCCTCCCGCTCTGCAGTAAGCAGTGGCAATGAGCTCCTCCAAACCTTCTAGGACAAGTGAAGGATAAAGGAAGGCAGACGGGAGGGAGGTGGCACAGCCGCATCCGCCAGCACAAACGTTCTCGTCGCACTCAGCACCCTCTTCCCGGGGCCTCCTTTGACAAGGACAGGCCCAGAAGGGAGAACACACGTGGCAGGGGGCATCTCCTCCCAGTTCTACCACCTGACCTGCTCCCAGGGCATGCTCACCTTCAGTCTTGATTTTAAGAGCTGTTCGAACCAAAGCAAACAGGGTTGCATTAAACATGACTGTCCCATCACTGTTGAGAGGCATGTTCATGGCAACTAGTCTCTGCAAACAGAAAGAAAAGTTTCTAACTAGAATGTGAATGGTTGATGACAGCCATATCCCTTTTCTACATTTATTCTGTTTCTCCCTCATCTCTGTTGCAGTTGACCCTCCATTTAATTCAACAGTCACATGAGGAGCAGCTACCAGCCAGGGGGGCTCTCACAAGACAAAGATCAAAGATTTAGTCATGAAACACAAACGCTGGCCCTTGGATGGTGTGTTTTGTTTTTAACCTTAACAGTGCAACGGCCTCACTGTTTCAGCATTCTTCTCCCTGTCTCATTAACCAGCTCTCCTTGTGTGCTGTGGGGTCAGGGCTCTCCTCTGGGCACATTCTTCAGGCTGCTGTGAGGGTGAAACGTTGAACGAGACACAACGAGACAGGCGCAGGGCACGGGACTTGGGCTCTCACACAGTGGGGTTTGTCACTATTCCTAACACAGGGAGCATCCTCCAAGGACCCTGCCCTGGTGAGACCC
Source organism: Macrotus californicus (assembly GCA_007922815.1). Taxonomy (NCBI): domain Eukaryota; kingdom Metazoa; phylum Chordata; class Mammalia; order Chiroptera; family Phyllostomidae; genus Macrotus; species Macrotus californicus. Next base: position 85,437 of record VMDR010001328.1, on the reverse strand, counting down.
TTGTGGAGTCACGTGGTTCCTCCAAGCGTTTGGTCTTTCAGAGCAGCGTCCCCACTCTTCACTTCTCTCCCCGCTCTTCTGTTCTCTCCAGCACCAGCACTGAGAACTGGACAGGAGTGGGTGACACACACCCTCTCTGGGCCCCAGGGACCTCATCTGTAAAAACAGATGACATGCCCACACCAAAGGGGCCATGCAAAGATTAAAGATCAGGGACACAGATTTCAGCCCAGTACCTGGAACAAGCTAAGTGCTACATGATGGTAATTACAATTGTAAATAGTTTCAAATTTCTTATTTTTGACTGACAGGGTGTCCCTCCAAAAAAAGTAAGGAAAAAAGTTTTTTTCCCTCTGTATTAAATGGACTGGAAATGTGTGTTTGCATGACCCACCCACCCAAGTCCCCGGTCCTATGACCAACCAACCAACGGTCTCCAAACCCCGCATAGGCAGCCAGAATGCCTAGTCACTTTTCCCGACAAGTTCCCGAGTCAACAAAATGGACCACTTTGTGCCTTGAGGACCCTTAGAACTTTCATGTAAAAGGGTCTGGAAATGCAAACACAAGATGACAACTACGAGAGGGAACCCATCTTGTTCTTGGAAAGCAGAAAAGAGAAATTTATGAAAAAGAAAGTCAACTGCCACTCCAGAGTCCAGGCTGAGGAGAATCAAAGACCTGGCAAGGACCCCAAGGGCTTGCCGATGGGACTCCAGGGACTTCGGGGCAGAGAACAGTGAGTTTGGTTTAGAAAATTTCTTTGAAAGCCTGAAATGCATAGTAGACTCTACTCTGTTACCTTGGGCCTGTCTCGAACAGGCCCAGCGACCCTGGAGTGCAGACTGGCTGGATTTCTATAGGGTCAAGTTTCAACAGGCAAATCTTGCACTTTTCTTTTTAAAAGGGGAATTCTCTTCTGTTCAAATCATGGCTGGGGCTCACAGAGGGCACAGTCTGATGTGAGAGCTACAGAAATGGAGTGGGTGGGAGGTCTGGATCCATCCACAGCAGGCCCCCGCCTATGGCTCCCCAGGAGGGGAGCTCCGGCAGCAGAGGGCACAGCATGGCACCCACCAGCACCCCGGCTAGAAATGCCCAGGGACTGAGTCTTCTCCATTCTACTTCCCAAGTGGCGCTCTAAGCCACGCCCCCTCACTGTCCCCACATCCACTGCCCTCACTCTGGCTCGCCTCACTTCACACTTAGACAACTGCAACAGCTCTCCTGGTGTTCCGCCTCCCCCGGCTTACTTCTCCATTGCCGGAGCTGCCTTCCTAACATGGAAGTCTACTCGTGTTTCTTCCCTGGAACTAGCATGGCATGGAAGGTTCCTCACAACTACACTGCCTTCTGCCACTTCCTCTTCTGTTCTAGCCACACAGTGACTCCCCATTTGCCAACGTGACGTCCATTCTCCTGCCTCCGTGTCTGGGCTCTCTGTGCTTCCTTTCTGTAATGCCCTTCCCATGCTGACAACCCCCTACGTCTCTGATGCAAATGTCACCTTCCCCTCCAATCATCCAATGACAAATTACATAATCCCCTTCTTATTCTCATTGTTGGCGGACAGGGTGTTCTCAGAGTTACACTCCTGGGAGCTCCCCAAGGACAGGAACCACATAATATTCACCTCTGCATCCTCAGCGCCCGACAGAAGGTTTGAGAGAATGTCACTTAGTGTTTTTTGAATGAATCAGAATGTTGTGGCAAGAGAGGCCATCACCCTCACAGGACACTTACCTTACAGGCTACTCTGTGTGGGCATAATTTCCCAAACCCCAGGGGAGGCTGGATGCGGCGGAGCAGGGTGACCACGTCCAGGTGCTTGATCCTTCCCCTGGAGACAAAGTACAGCCTGAGGTCCAGGGCAGCACTGCTGGCCTGAGCTTCTAGCCCATCCCGCCTTCCACAAAAACCACAGCCAGCGTTCCTGAAACAGCCCACACCAGCCAAATAGAACCCTTTCCAACCTACTTTGCCTCAGGGTCATATTCTGACCATATTCTTTTGAATTCGTCTAAGTGGTGAGGTCCCAGAATAGACCAGTCCCGGGTCAGGTAATCAAAGTTATCCATGATGACAGCCACGAACAGGTTGATGATCTGTGAAAGCAAATGAGAAGGAGGGAGCTTCAGCTGCAGTGGGACAAAGTGGGCCAGACCCTAGGAAGTGCTTCCTCATTACAGGGACAAAAAACACTTGAACCCGTTTCCCCACAGAGGCTGTAAAAGCTTTCCTTCTAAAGAACATTTGAGGAAACATAGGCTTCTAGCTTTCTGGGATGGCTTTAGTTCTAGTCTTAGGAGAGGGCAAGGGGATGAACTATCTGGACTTTTGAAGCACACTACAGTTTTATAATTTCATTGCTACCAGATAACTCACACTCTTAAGTCACTGCTATGGGCGTTGGCTTTGAAATGTTTATAAAGAAATCAGCAGCCCTAAAAAGCTAGGGCAGTGACTGCCCAAGCCTGTGACTAAGCATCAAAGCCCTGCTGACAATAAGGTGCTTAGCAGTCAATGATTAAGCAAAAGCCTCTGCCAGGACTGCCAAGTGGAGTCTAGGGTGCTGCGTGTCAACACAGAACACCCACAGCAAGCCGATGGGGCAACACCACCGGTCTGAATTCCAAACTCTACACGAACATCTGCTCATTCGGAGGGGGAGCTCTTCCGATCACGTACCAGAAACGCACAGAGCATGTAAAAACTGATGAAGTACACGATGGCGAAGTTGCTCCCACAGGAGTACTCCTCCCCAGGGTTGTAATCCGACTCGGGGTCACAGAGCTTCCCCGGGAGGCAGGCCAGCATGATCTCCTGCCAGGCCTCACCTGTCGCACACCTTTTTTAGAGTAAGCAAAGAAAGGGCTTTTAGTAGGGGAAGAAGGGATTGGAGGCTTAGACCTCTAAAAAATGTTAAGAAAAAAATATTTTTTTCACTGGAGCAAAACCTAAGGAATTTGTTGAGAAGCCAGTTTGAATTAGTGAAAATATGAAATTCCTACTTATTTCAAATGCAATTTCTCTCAGTAAGTGGAGGCCCTGCTTCAACTTCCTTTGATTTATACCAATCAATACAAGCACATCAATTCTTTTTGTAAAAGGAGATGTTTATTTTTGTGCCTTTTCTTCAAACCCTTACGTTAAAGTTTTTATGGACTATCAATTATCTTTTAATGACTTACCATCTGACAACTTGATTAGACCCCATTCAATTTTGTTGAAAGCCAAGGACGGGAAACTGCCTAACTTGGAAATGACTTGCTATCCAGTCACCAAAGACATTACCAATTACTTCTATGATTTCTAGGAAGTTCTTTCACTTTGAGGCACTCTTGTTTACAAAGTTAGTTAACTGGGGTTAAAAACAATCCCCTAACATTTCAAATTCCACATTTTAGGATGTCCCCCATTGGTTGTGCAAAAGGCCTCTATGTTCCTGCACAATCTCCGCGTTCCTGGTTGTTTCAGTGCACGCTCCCCTGCGTGAGCTTATCGCCTTCGATTTCCCCAGTGGCCTTGGTGGACCCACTAACTCCCAAAAGGATAAACCTCAAGCCAGGCACAATCCGAACAACCACAGCAGTTTCAACAAGCCAGCAACATTCTGTGCCTGAGACGCCAGTGTCTCTGTTTAAAAATACAAAACAAACAAATATAAAAAGCCACCATGATCAGCTGGGCACTGGCACGTGGCCTCAGCCCGTGGCCTCTGTCACTCTGGAGCCCGAAGCTGGAGAGAGACACGCCCCGTGCAGGAATCAGTCACCTGAAGAGCAGCAGCACCGCCTGTGGAAAGGTCTGGAAATTGTTGTTCCTGTTGATCTGGTTGTTATCTCTCATGGCAACTTTCCCAAACATCTAGGTGGAGAAATTATTAGGGAAAAAAAGCATAGATTTTGTCATAAAAAAATCCTCCATTTGTGAATTTAGAACTAACTTAAGTTAGAGCCATACCCATAGGACTTTCCCACGGTGCTTGGTGCCTCATTTATTCACAAAGATGTGCCAGGCACCGTGCTAACCACTGAGAACATGGTGACGTTGGGCACACTCTCCTCTCAAGGAGCTCCTTTCTCTGGGTGAGAGCTGGGGTGGTCCAGCTGGACAGGGGAGCACAGAGAGGCTCACGTATCAGAGGCTGGGGGCTTGGGTCAGGGAGGCTCCAGGTGAGTGAGATGAAGGCGCAGAAGAGGCGAAGCTACACAGGTGCTCAGGAAACGAAGGGAAGGAGTATGCACGGACAGGCAATGGTCAGGCTTGTGTCAGGCCAGTGGGCCACGGAAAGGAGGGTAGGCTTTACCTCCAGGGTAAGGGGAAATTAGGAAACACTTGTGGGGCTTAGAGAAGCAGGCTGACATGTCAGAAGAGTTGATGCCAGTGGTGGTACGTGCAGTGCAGTCTGCAGGTCTCTGAGACAGCTCTGGGTTTGTATGAGAGCATCCTGCATAAAGGACCTTTCGGGGCACACGGCATCACATGCTGCTGAATGACAGGGGAAGCATGTTGGAAGCATGGAAGCATGTTGATTCTTGGTTCACAGCTCCTGCTGGGATTCCTAGCAACTTGCGAATCCTTCTATGCCTTCAGAATAAAATAAATAAGCACAACCCCTTCTCTGCCTTTGGAATCACTCCATCTCTTTATACTCACATCCCTCCCCTATCTGAAAGAGGGCATCTATTCGAGCCTGCAGAGAATGTGGCAGAGAGGCCACCCAGGGAGGTCCAGCCCCACAAGCTGCCCTCTGCCTCCCTATCCTCCTGGAGGTTCTGCCCAGTGCGGCCACTCCCTGTTAGGGCTCAGCTGCTAATGAGCTGCAGTCCTGTTCCCCACCCCAGGAGGGGCTGGCGAATATCCTGATGCCCCTCAGCCAGGGTCACAGAACAACCCGGTTTCATGCTTCTTTGGGGTGCTACTGAGGCAAGATAATGTTCCCAGTTCAGGTTCACCACAGCATCAGGAACTAGTTTGTTTCAATTTTTCAGAGTATAAACCACTTATACAACTAAGTATCTTCTTAGCAACATCGGTGCAGAAATGAGGACAATTACGGCTTCTTTTAGAATGGCATTTCCTGTTGCTAAAATCAACCATGGACTCTCAGTCAGTTGACTCTCCTGAGACTCACACTGGGGGTGAGGAGCACACCAAACTCAGCTTTCCCGGGCTTGCTCCAGCCCCTCCTCGCTTTCTGAGCCTGGCTCTGTCTGGCGCAGGCTCTTCCCTTCGGAGCCACGTCTTTCTCATCCCCACTCCTCTTAGGCAGCTGAGGCAGTGGCCGCAAATGCATGGCCTTATGTTTCCGTTCCACCCGGCCAAGGTGCATCTTGCCACTGGCCTGGGTTTATCCAGGAAACAGGACCGCAGTGGAGCTGGAGCTTACCTGCATGCCGATGACTGCGTAGATGAAGAACAACATGGCTATGAGGAGGGCGACGTACGGGAGCGCCTGGAAGGGAACGCACTCGGCTCAGCGTTGGCCTCTGGCCCCTGTCACTGCCTGGGCATGGACTGAAGGCCCACATGAGGCCACAGGCTTTTCTTTTCCATGTTATATTGGAAAACATCAACAGAGAGGAAGGACTTTTTACACCCTTGCCCAGCACGATGATTTCCGTCCTGAGCACCACAAGCAAGTGCACACCTAGTACAGCTGCGGGCAGCACAGCTTCCCACAGTCACTAACAGAGTCTCCTAACCCTAAGCGGTGTCAACGCAGACACATCGCTCTCATGATAATGTTTAAACTCCTCATTGGATTCCTTTGTGAAAATACTGTGATTGAGCAAACCATTCCAGAACACTGACATGAGGTGGCTTCCACGTAAGTGTGTGGACATGTGCGAGGCAGGGGCGAGGAGCCATTGTAGTTCACCTTGCCAAGAAACATCGTTGTGCAAAATCACCTGGCCACCTCCCAAAGTGTTCCCTTGAGGTAAAGTCTCAGGCGTAGAATGACTGGGTCAGAGGGAAAGAACCACTTTCTGGCTGTCGCTGTAGCAAGCAAGACCCTTTTCTCACAATGCACATTTTCTGAAAGAACCACAGAGCTGGGGGAGGGCGAAGGAAGAAAGGGCACAGGCTGGGCGGCTGTCAGCCTGGGCCACCCTTAGGGACATCGAACACAAGCACGTGTGTCAGGTCAGACCCCTGGTCCTCTAACACTGTTCCTCAACCGCTTTTTCACCTCAGCTCATGTGACAGCAGCTGTCCCTGTGCGTGGCACACCCCCGAGGAGTGCCCAGTTTTAAACCGAATGCCAGGCACACATGCTTAAAGCACCCACTTTCTCTCCTGTCAGCGGAAGGGCACCAGAAGAATGCCAGTGACTAAGAGCTCTCCAGCGTGTGCCCGCTCTGGGCCTGTAACTGCAGCCCAGCCCGGTGCGGCCGCGCTGTCCTGTTGGCCAGACTGGTTCGCGGAGGCCCACAGGATTAGTTTCAGGCTTTCCTACACGTACATGCATTTTCTTCTTAGATTACAGAATATTTAAGAGTTCTACTGGCACCGTTTCCCAGTTTTTATGAACCACTACTCCATGACATGAATTTGTAAAAATGTTAAGCCATTTCTTTAAAAGTAGGAATGACATTATTACATGAATTCATTGTATTTTTATAGCGGTTCATTCACCGACTTTGGTACTTTATATTAATAACAGACTAGGCTCTCACCCCTTACCAAGGCCAAGGCCCCCGCGCCACCCTGCCTCTCTCAGGGCTGTATTCCAGTTCCTCCTGCATTTTCCCCACCAGAACTTGTGATTTTCCTTCTTTGAGTTTCTGGATCTTCCCCCTTCCCCAGATGCCATCCCTCCTCCTTTTTAAGTGTTAGAACCCTACCTACTGTGAAAAAATGCTTCCTGGGATGTTAACACTGGTTACCTCAGAGGTGGCAGGGGTCAGTATGAATTTTTTCTTAGTGTATCTTTGGACCACTTTTCTTGTTAATGTGAGCACTTATTACTTTTGAATTAAAATAGTCAAATAATAAAGAAACAAAGATGTGTGATTCATTTTCTAATGCTTGTGCATATCCACAAACTCCCTGCATGAGTGTAGGGAAAATCTGTACCTCTCTCTCCATGAAGTATCTGGGGGTGGGCGGGTGCTGGAAGGTTCAGGAATAGACCAGAACCAGACTGTACCAGGGTGAAGAATCACAAATGATGACTGAGACCTGGCTTATGCCTAAATGTCCACTCTGTAACCCTTCCAGGCCTTGGATAACCCGGACGCTGGGGATGATGTGCTGGCCCAGGCACAATGGTCTCTGATCCGTGTCTAGACTAGCTAGCAGCCAGGACTGTTGCAGCCCTATGAGGAGAAGCCCTCCTAGCGAGAGGCTGATCAGCTTCTGGGGGTCTACTGCTTTCAGATACCACCACCCAGCACGGTGCTTCCTGGGGAGGACTGGACCAAGGTACCGAGAGGCTCCCCATCTCCGTCAGTCTCGGAAACGGTGCGGAACTCTCAGCTGCAGGTCCTCACTGCTTTCTGTTTCCTTTAAGGACATGATCCTGTTTGATTCACCCGAGTAAGGCAAGGTCAGGTCCCTCCAGCATTCCATATTCCCTGTGGACCTAGATGGTCATGTGACCTAGTGGTCACTGTGGTCATGCAGAAGAGAGTCCCAACAAGGGACAATCACTGACTTATACAGGATCTTTAAAGACAAAGAGAAGCCCTTGGCATGGCTCTTACCTGAAAGGACTTAATAAAAGTCCACAGCAATGTCCGGATGCCTTCCCCCCTGCTGAGAAGCTTCACCAATCGCATCACTCGGAAAAGACGGAAAAAGGTGATGGAGATTCTATTGCTCTCTTCAGAGTTCTGAAGGGTTATCATGGAGAGGTCAAACCCAATGGAAAGTAGAACATGCAACACTTTCAGAAAAACAGCAACAGATGCAAACACAGGTGACAGAGGTAAGAATTGAAGATGTGTTTCTAGGGCCTTTTCACCTTAAAAAGCATGATATGAAAGGAAAAGTTACATGCTAACAACACAGGGCTTGGAAAACTGCGTCCACACAGCACATGCATGTCCACTGTGGTCTAGTGTATTAAGAGGTGAACGCCGGGCTGGTCGAGAGTACTGGACACTGACGATGAAAGCGACCACTGCAGACACTGTTCTGGAAGAACAGTCATGGAGAATACAGAGAAGGAATACAGGGAAACTAGCGAACAAGTCGACATGGTCAAATAAACTCAAGGAAAAGGCCCAGCCCCTGGGGACTAGTCCCTGATCTTACCCCAGGTGTAGCAGTTGGGACAGGGACATTTTCACTTTCATTTGGCTTTAAGAAATCAAAGATTGAAAACATATTAATGAATTGGGAAGGAAGAGTGGTTCAGGAGGACGTCCCCTCCCCCTTTTAAAAAAGTTGTGGTTAATATGTTAGGACCACACACCTGCTCCCTCCCTGAGAAAGTGCCAGGGACACTGCCTGGAACTGGACTTGAGGGCGGACAGCCATGTACACGGGCTGACATGCTACTTCCTAAATCATGCCACCCAAGATACGAGGCTCCAAGGCTGATGGACACCCAGGAAAGATAATGCTGTAAGATTTCGGTTGTCCCTACAGACAGAAATGCAGAGTGGGACTCTGCTTCTTCTGGGGAGACCAGCTCTCTTTGCTGAGTCAGAGTGTAGGTGTCAGGAACTCGCTGCTCTGCTGCAGGCCACAGGATGACTACCAAACAGGGCAAATGGCGTGGCACCTGCCTGTGGCCCGCAGACCGCCTGGGCCACACTCTGTTCCTGGGGCCACAAGCCTGGGCAGTGTGTGTCCCACGACACCCTCTCTGGTGGGGCTGCTGGGGAGTTGGGCAGACCAAGTCAGTGGGGGCAGAAGGGTCTATTTTTCCCAACTGGCAGCTTGGACTGCGGCCAAGGAAGACAAGGCTCTGGTGACTACTGAAGAGAAAGAGCCCAAAACCAGTTTGCTCTGAGCTTCAGTAGTTCTGCCTCATCCGAGGTCTGGTGGGGCTCCTGTTTCTCGGGGCCCCAGGGTGCAGAATCACAGTACTCACCACCCTATGTCACTGCCTCCCCTGTCAGGCTGGGTGCTCCCACAGGGCAAGGGCCTTGCCTCACTCTACTCAGTGCCCAGCATGGTAACTGGCACTTACTGATGCTCAGTAAGCGCTCCAGAAAATGCAAAGAGGTTGTAAGCAAGCTCTAACAAATATCAGGAGGCATCTTTAAGTTAAACAGTGAGGACTGAACAAGAATTGGGAAATGATGGCCTTTCTATGAAGCGGCTGGTCTACCAGGACACCCACAAAGCAAGGAGGCTCTTCTTGTAGGGGCCCGGCACTGAGGGGTGCACTCCGAGGCTGCTAGGCAGCCTTTCTGCATGGTGTGTCTGTGCAGCTATGGGACGTGTGTGCACGCACGGATGCACACACCGATCTGATGGGCTCTCCTCCCTAGAAACACAGGGAAAATCAGGGTTCTGTTCTGCAGTCTCACTCTTGTCAACAGCTTCCTCCTGAGACCAAAAATAAAATTCTACAAAACTCACAGAAAATGAGGAATTTGGGCACATCACATCACAACTGAAATTCAGCAATGCAACTACAAACCCAGGACTAACAGATTCTTACACAGTAAAAAAGGGGTCCCTGGGTCACCTGGGGCACTCAGAATGTGAACTTGCAATGGGTCTATTCAAGCCCCAGGACTCTGTTTTTATTTTCCTCCTCTATCATCTCACCTCAAAACAAATAACATCTCCTAAAAGGGACAGATGGTGGTATTTAACTTAAGGCTTTAACAAATGAAGGAATTAATTTTCCAGCGTCTCACTGTCTCCCACACCACCTCCCATGTGCAGGCAGGTCCCAGTCGTCCATGCAGTTGGAGTGTGAGGCTGTGCAAGTGTGAGCATGCACACTACTGCTTGCCTACTCTAAAGAGACCAGAGTGTGTGTAAGACAGAGCCCTCCACAGCACACATTTGAAATGTCCACACATAACCTGTGAGTCAGACCCATGAGAGGATAAGGAGACACTCTTCCTGGCCACATGCTCTGGCCCAGGCCTCTTCTGTTTGCTGCTGTCTATCCTGCTCCCAGTCTGACAGACCTTTCACCACCCCCTTCCTTATGACATGGGAAAGTCAGCAGCCAAACTGACTTTTGCAGTGCACATCTCTTTTTCAATTGATGTCTTTGACGTATGGCAAATCTTGGGCTATGAACTTGAAATCATAGAAAAATCAAAGAACAGGAGAAAAGAGCATCTGTGGAGGGACAAGGCTGTACAACATGCATTGAAGGAAGGAAAGAGCAAACAGCACATCAAGCTGCGTGCATCCCCGTGCAGCCTGCGGCACCCTCCCCTCCCCACGTGCCACAAAGGGCAGGACGACTGATCGGGCAGGTGCCATCATGGCGGCATTGGGGGACAGTGCAAGTTGCCAAAATATCTTACAAATTAGAAGGACCCCAAGAATGGCTTTGTTCAAACTACAAATGCCAGCCTGATGAAATGGACAGGCCAGCTCTCACCCTGGGTGGCACATGAAAACTGCCAAAGGATCTCTGACATAATCTGATGGCTAGGTCCTACCCCAAAGATTCTTATTTAATTGATGGGGGGGGGGGAGCGCTGCCTAAACTTTGGAAGTTTTAAAAGTTCCCAGGTGATTCTAACATGCTGCCAGAACCAAGAACTGCAGTCCTAGCCAGGTAAAGCTGGGCCACATCTTATGCTGGTCACCCACACTAGCTCATGCCTTTTAGGTCTGGATTGGCCATTCAGAGTGGGACCACTAGAAAAGCCCACTTGGGCTATTACAGCTGATCGTGGGTTCTTTGGAAGTTCATGAGGGTTCAGTAATTGAATGCAAAGAGACCTGCCATCTTTCTTACAAGGAATGGAGGAGGGCATGCTGCTGGACTCCTGGGATCAGCACAGGACACTGCCAGAGGACTCACTCCCCAGGCAACTGTCCAAAGACAGCTGTCAGGGGTGGCATGATCAGTTTTCAACAGAGGGGATTCCAGTGTCATCTTAAGGCCTGGACTAGATGATCTCAGTGGCTCCTTCCAACCCTGAGATGCCAGTCTCCAGCTGGGACCCCAAAAGGGAGATGGGCCACAACAGGAGGCCAAATAATATGCCTGGGTTGGGAAAGCTCCTTAGATCTCTGGGGCTCTCCAGTGTTCTCTCCAGCCCCTTCCCACAAGGCTCTCAAGCAGGCTTTTGAGATGCAGGCTCAGGGTCAGCCCTCCTGCAACTACAGAAGCCCAACAAGCCCTGAGTTTCCCAAGTGCAATCAAAGGGCTCAATCTAGACTTTCTGAATTAATTCCAATCTTTTTCTGGAAAAGCTGAAAGGAGGCAGCTTTTCAATCCAGACAGGAAACAAGCCAACATCCCAGAGGCAGTTAGCCCTAGGTGTCCTGGAGAACCCAGTCTTTGGAGGAAGACTCCTTCTGATGACTCCTGACCTGGCATGTAACACCTCAGGGAGGAAGGGCTTCTGTATTTGGTGCTGCTGAGTCTGTGTCCAGAAGCCAGCAACCTGGTGCCTAGAAAAGGGTGAGCACAGGGAACGGAGGGCTGAAAAACCTGACTGTGGGTTCAGAGCAAGAAGCTGACTGCAGCAATTGACCACCTGGTCCAAACTCGGACCTGACAGGTCAGGGACAATTCTTGGGTCCCTAGGAGTGAGCTCCCTACTGAGTTTTGACACACTCTTCAGTAAGCAAGTACAAGGCAGACATGGCCTCTATACAAGTATTCCACACCCCGCCCCCGCAATAATGATAATGGCAAAAGCAGCCATTCCTGGGATAGGGAGAATATGTTGCTAGGTCATTTCACCAAAGAGCAAATGGGCATCTAAAAGGGAGCAAAAGTAAGCTTGCCAGTCATCGTCTGACATTTTAGCAGCTTGGTGGTGTGATGACCAAAGGCCGGGAAGATGAGCCCATGAGCACTATCACACATGATCAGAGCAGGCTGGGGCCAGGGAGGGGCAGCAGGGTGGAGAGGGCTGGGTGAGCATGCAAGCAGGACAACGGAAAGGGCCATCCAAACGGTTTCTTTTTTTTTGCAAAGAATACAAAAACAAGTTCTATTTCTCATTTCCTCAATTCCAGGCCAGATTATTCATTCTTGAAGATTATGCTGGCAAGTCACAGAGCCAAGCATGACTGACCAAGATGGCCTCAGCTCAGGCCCCAGGCTGGAGACAACGAAAGGCAGGATGGGAAACAGTTTAGATGACCATGACCAACAACACGTCCTGTGAAACTCAGTGAAAACCAGAGGTGGGAAAGCCAAAAACAAGTATACAGTCTTTAAAGTGCTTTTGCTTTAATGACTTCACCGTATATATGTTTATATATACTTGCCGCTACAATTTTCTAAAAATAAAACCAACATGAAAGTCAATTAGGCAACAGAAAATAAAGATCAACAGAGGTTGGGGGAGAGAGCACAGCAAGTTAATATTGCAAATAATGATGACATGGCAGCTAAAAACAGCCAACAAAGGACCAGAGTGTTCGTGCTCAGCTGACCCAGGAGCTCAGGGGACATGGCCACTCAGGCACATGATGTGTGCTGCTACCCTGGGGGACTCGGCATCTGTGAGGGGGTGTAGGAGGCAACAGCCTGCTCAGAGAACTATACCATCAGAGGTTAAGGACACCTAGTCTCTCTTATCTCTGTGCCTCCCCCACGCTTCACTCATGGCCTGACAATTCTAGATGTCCAATAAACATGTATTGAAAGACTGAATAAATGAGAAAGTGTCCTGGAGCATTCGCTCTGCAGTGAGGCCTGGCACAGAAATGCTGAGGTCTCCCACAGGGGTATTCTACTGACCCAAGGCAGAGAACTGGGGTTGCCCCCAGTTGAGGAGGATTTGGCCTCAAGCTACGTCTGGCCAAGAGGAAGGTCCCTGACTGAAAGGACAGCATGGGCATGATTCCCTGTGTGACGCTGAAAGTCTGATTAAATGTCAGGAATGGGCCCAGGGATAGCTTGTTTCGTAGATACCCTGGTGTCCAATGCTAACTAGAAAGCTTAGTGTGGGCTTTTGTAGACCTGTGGCTTTCTTGGCTAAAGAGAGGTAAAGGAGGACAACACTGGGACACTGGTGAGCAAGGCTGGGCCAGCGGCAACAGGTGCAGCGGGCTCCTGTGCCCAACACAGGGCGAGATAGCCAGGAAGCCAGGCACGCGCTGGTGCTGAATGAACCAGTGCCACTCCCCACCAGCCAGCAGGTGGGTCCGGCATCAGAGAGCTGGCTTCTTTATTTAATGAACAAACTTGGCCACATCCTGGTACCCAGAAACTAGGCATTTATACCCAACACCTGCACAGCACTTTAAGCACTGAGTGCTCTAGGGAAACGTGCTAAAATTGTAGTTTATTATATTTTCATTTTCATTACAGACCCTCTCTGACTTACATAAGCCTCTGTTTCAGAATTTTCATGTGAGTATACTTTGATGTAAGTTATAAGCACTTTCCATTGTAAGATGATGAGGCAGGCAGATGTCTGCTCATAAACTCAGGAGAGAGCCCATGGCTGCCGAGTTAGGGTCCTGCTGTTCTCCCATTAACATTAGATTATTTTATAACCAAGAATAATTTATACATTATGAATTGCAACTTTATAGCTGACTTATGGAATATTTCACATAAAGTGGAATTTCATAAGTCTGGGCTTACAGAGGTTAGGGGATGTAAAATACCCTTTTTATACCTTGTCATGGCATGAACTTGGGTGTTAAAAGGGTTAAGTCATACCTTCATGCACATGCTAATGTCTTATAGTCCACTTCACTTACTATTACATGGAAAATCTTACAATGACACTCTTGTATCTCCTTAAGACTTCGGGGTTTTTAGCAAGTGTTTTCACAAATATTCATATTATTTTATCCCAACATACTTGTGAAGCAGGGAGAACAGATTTTGTTGACCCTAGTTGATCCAAGAAAGAAGTGAACCCCAGATCCAACAAGTCATTTTGAACTAGAACTAGAACTGCCAGGTCTGGGGGTCACCAGGCCAGTGGTGGTCCCACAAGTCTAGACTCCAGAATCTGCCTGCCCCCCAAACAGGTGGCATAAAGGAATTTCATCGTCCTTACTTGACACAGGCTATCTGGGCACCAGGATGGACATGTAATTCTGTAGCTGTCAGCCAGGCAAAGCATGGCAGCTCTTTCCCAGCCAAGGTTTGGGAGAGGCTGGGCTGGCAACGTGGAGCAGGAAGCCAACACTACACACAGTTCTGCCACATGCTCCGCTGCCCCCACAAAGGACTCTACACAACCTGGTACACACATGACACCCACGAAGACTTACTGATGAGCTGGGACAGACCAGGTGGGCAGGGCCATTTCTGCCTGCCTCAGGCCCATCGGTCTAGGCATGGCTCAGACCCGAGAGGAACCAGCAGGAGGTGGTGCTCCCCTTTCTCTGAGCCTCTTAATTTTGAAGGAGGGTTCTCGGGATGCTTCTTGAAGGAGAGAGGGTCACACCACCTGCCACACAGCTTGTTCTCTCACCAAAGGATTCAACTGAGCACAACAAAGGAGCACTGACTCCCCCCGACCCTTGCTTGGTGTGTATTAAGCCCTCCTTCTCCTGGCCCTGGGCAGCTCTCAACTGGCATCACCATTTGGGGAGCTAGGACGGGGGCTGTTCCCCAGTGTCACCAGTCAGACTCAGGGGACAGGTGAGGACACCAGCAGCAACGGCCACATGTTCATGGCACGACTGTGGTGTTTCCCTCCTGTGCCTTCACAGAACCGCTGTGGGTATCGGAGTACACATTGTAAACTCCACTTTACAGCTGGGAAAGCCGAGGCACAAGGCAGTCAGGCGACATGCCAAGGTCACACAGCTAGGAGTGCTAAAGTTCACATACATCATTAACTCCTAGCCCTTAACATTTTAACAAGATATTCTATTAAAATAATGTTTTAGCTCCAAAACAGTAATTCTACATTTACTTCCCCATTCTCTTTCATGGGAATGGAGTGGGACGAGGGCGGGGAGACCACAAATTGGTCTTTCAAAAGAGATGTGTGCCTGAATTTCTACAGCATACAGAGATCCCTGGGTCAGGGGGGTTCTAGTCTCCTCTACATTAGACTTAATAAAACAAATTACGTTGTAGGACACAAAGTTTGCTACTTACATTCACTTCAGTTATAGCAATATCAACGACGCTACCAACAACAATTAAGGCATCAAAAGTGTTCCATGCATCAGTGAAATAGTGCTGTTAGGGCAAGCATTCAGAAGCCACAGAAGAGATGAGGCACGACAGGAAAAAAGAAGAAAAGGACAGTGTTATAAAAGGGGAACGTTCTAGCATTGTGCCACCCGGCTACTTGAAAAACCGCACTAAAACAAACATGTTATAGACACATCACTTCGGATCACTGCTGACACAGAAAATCAAAACAATTAGACATGCCTATCATACCCTGCCTACCAGCGACCTGGGTAATGCTGCCAAAGGTCCTCCAAAAGCTGACCTCTCTAAAAAGGCCCAGGATAAGGCTCTACCTGAAAGGCCTGTTTTCCGCAGCTCTCATTCGGAAATTCCTGGTTTTAGTGAAGTGAAACTGGGATCTGTGACTTGTCCAGGTGATGCCAGTGCGGGGCTGGGGGGAGCAGAGTGTGCACAGACAAAGGATAAGAGGCGGGTGGCCACGGGCGGGCACATACTCACGTCAGCTTCGCTGAGGGCCACGTCTATAATGCTGCCGATTACGATGAGGGAGTCAAACGTATTCCAGGCGTCACTAAAATACCCCTGGACAGAGCAGGCAGGGGGCAGACATTTATGAGCATGTATGAATGAAACGCCACACGGACCATATGGGGACACATCCAGGCCCCACAGCACCCATGGCAACCAGATGGGGCAGGAGAGCCAAAGGGAGGCAACAATGCTGTCCACTGGCGGAAAGGGACACAGAGGATGGTGTGCACCGGCATGTGTTGGAGAGGTTGCCCACACACACACACACACACACACACACACACACACACACACATGCACACACAATGCATACCTGTGGCCCTGAGTAGCACCGAGCCCAGCAGAACATCTGCAGGACAGAGGCAGGCCCTTGGCAAGTCTGCTCTGATACCCAGGGTGACAAGCCCAAACCCTCACATGCTGATGAAGAGAAAGCTGCTCTGACTCCTTCCAGAGACCCCAGTTACCCCACTTCCTTTTGTTCTCCGCTTAAAGAGCACTGTGACCAGGCATCCCACACGCTCACTTCTGTGCCTTTAAAACAAACCAGTAACCCCTCACCCTCCTCTCCAGTCCAACAATTACCAAGGGTGTGCCTGAGACAAGTTCCTGTCCTCTCACCGCTCTCTGTCTAACAGGGATGCAGACATGTGTGGCAATGGCTGATGGGGAGACAGGCACAGCGACATACACAGGTCCAAGGCACCAAGTCGCGGCAGAGAAGCTCACTCTGGGCTATGTGGATGGGGGCCCTTGTGGGGAAGCCACAGCAGGTCTTACAGAGGAAAAGAGCACAGAAGGATGACAAGGATGCTCACAGGCTCCCCCTGTCACAGAAGGAAGCCCCAAGTCGCCAGCAGTCTCCTCCTTGCACCCAACTCTTGCTCTCTTCCTCCCTCTTTACCTTCCAGGCTAAGAGGACTCCTTCCCCTTCATCAAAACCACTGCCAGGTTCTTCCCCACCTCCTGACGCCTCCCCACCCCAACTGCATCTGCCCACATTCACTTCCTTCTTCAAGGTCAGATCAAATGCCACCTCCCTGAGGGGGCCTTTTCAGATCTTCCTGTCTTCCAACCCCATCACGGTGACTCTGCACCCCTCATGTCTTGATCACTGAATCTGGGGTCTTTGTAAGCCCATCACTCGGAGGAGGACAATCATGCCACTGCCCCTCCCCTCCTCCACTAGCCCAACACCCCCAAACCCAGTTAGGGCCTGACCTGTTACAATGTCTCTTCCTGTAGATTACTCGGCCCATCGCTTTTTTTTTCCTCAGGTCCTCATATCTTGCAACGATTCTGAAGGCACAACGTCCCCATGAGTGTGACTTACAGATCCATACACATGTGCTATGCATTTTACTTCCTTTTTGGGGTTTAAGGCAGTAGGTGCTAAATTAGTGCCTGTTGTCTCGCGACACCCCCAGGAAGGCCAAGATTGGAGAGGGCAGTGGGTAGCACTGCACACAGAAGCTTCTGGCTGCAAGGCCAATGACTCTGTCTATAAATCCCCTGTGTCTCTTTAGAAAGTCAGAACATGTTTTGGAAATAAAAATTTAGATCTGAATAATATAAAAAAGGGGTCCAATGTGCTCACCACTGGGGTGTTCACCACTGAGTAGGCTTCGTGCTGGATCAAGAAAAGCAGAACAGAAGATACTTTGAAGTGTCAGGTCCCATGAACTTATGATCAAGTGCAGGCCCAGAGGATGTCACTGCAGAACCCTAGCCTTTTATGACACAGCAGAAAATGTGGACATGTTGGCTTCCTAATAGCTGGAGTTGGCAGGTTTATTCAAGCTGCTGTCAATCACTCCCGGTGCATGTACAGGGGAGCCATGACACTGACTGACGGTTTAGCTTTTTACAAAATTTTTTCAATGTAAGGTTTTCCCACCCAACTGCCATGACTTCTGACCCAGGCTTGGGCTCTCTCCTCCCCTCCCACAATCACAGTGCCTCGGTCACACGTTACCCTCAGTGACCACCACCCTCCCAGACCCTGATCTCAGTCCTGTAACAAGTAAACAAGGAGTTCGCCGGCCCAACTCTGATGACCTATGGATCCAAGTCTAATGGGAAGGTCTCCTTAAGAAATACCACATCCTATGTCTCCTAGCTTCTCTT
This sequence comes from Macrotus californicus, assembly GCA_007922815.1. Taxonomy (NCBI): domain Eukaryota; kingdom Metazoa; phylum Chordata; class Mammalia; order Chiroptera; family Phyllostomidae; genus Macrotus; species Macrotus californicus. The sequence goes on along the minus strand of VMDR010001328.1, from coordinate 67,547 downwards.
CTCAGGGTACATGATTCTTGGCCAGCCAAACTGAGGAAGGACGGGCCACTCTGAGAACTAGCCTAGTGCTGCTAACACGCCAGTCCTGCTGGTCAGAGGTGAGATGAAGAGCTTGCACCAGGACATAAAGGAACACGCTGCTTCCTTCACCAAGGAAGTCTCCAAACCAACCAGTCAGCAAGATCAGAGGGTGCACTGAGAGCTGCTGTGGATGTCCCAGGTTGTAAGGACACAGATTCTCTTTGGCATGATGCACACTGTTGTGAATGGTAACAGACAGTCAGCTGACTAGCAGCCTTGGTGGACTGCTTCGAGGGGCAGGGCCTGCCCTTTCCTTTGTTGTCTTAACAGCAACTCAAAAGCTCAAAAAAGTTGGGTGGTCCTTCCCCTCTCCTCTGGAGAGAAACGGGTGCCTTAGGAACACCCTTGGTTGTCAGTAACAGCTGGGCCTCCAGCGTCCGCACAGAAGACCAAGCACTCGTCCTCTCTGGCCCCACACAAAGATGGCCCCTGGCCATGCTGCCCTGGGCGCTCTGCTCCTCCCATTACAGTCTGTCATTTACCTGAGGCCAAATCCACTACCTGTGTGCTGGGTGCCAGCCCCTGTCACCTACTTTAGACTTTACTCCTGAACAGCTTCTCTCTCTCTGCCCAGGATTCTCAGTATTAACCTTTGGATCATTTCCATCAGCCAACAAACTATTGTCCAATGAGTCATTATGGCTCACAATGCTGCATAAAGTCACTTTAAATCAACATGACAGGGGCTTGATGTTTGGGATCCTGGAACTTTTTGGCAATCTCATCAACTCTCTCTCCAGAGGATCCCTCATACTCACAAAACCCTAGAGGCTGACACCCCTAACCCAGGCGACAGGAGGCTTGAGTTGGGGTAGGTAGCTGGAATCACAGGGTCTGACCAGGTGACTCTGCTAGGTCCAGGGGAGGCAGAAAATCTCAGCCTGCCCTTTCTTCCCACATCCTGCTTCCCTACTTAGTAGCCCCCTTTCTAATAAAATCACTGTCAAGTGAACATCACTCAGTCCCCCACCCCTTTCCCACCAAATTCTGGTGTCACCAGAAAATTAGACAGTGTCTTCCAACAGAGGGCCCAGCCCCACCTCTCTTGGACATTGACAGCAAATTCTTCTGCAGCTGAATTCTGAAGCCAGGGCCCCTCAAGTGGAACCAGCAGTCCTTACCAGCCCAGCCAGGGTCGGTCCTTATATTATTTTTTGTCCAGCTCCATCTGCTTGAAAAGACCAAGCAAATCACCCCCTTGCAATAACATCTATTACCTGGAAACAATTCTGACTCCAGACATTTAAAATCATAAACCAACTAAAGTGTGTCTTGGGGCAAAGTAGCTCCATGATTTCCAAGAATTCTATTCTGATTGTCTGTCAATGTCTGTCTCCTGCCCAAACATGGGGTCCTGGAAGCAGAGCCTGGACCTCCAGCCAGGATGTAGCACAGACTTGGCACATGTGGGGGAGCATGTCTGTGGAATGGCTACACTTGAGAAACAGAAAAGCAGCCCAAGCCCAGGGTCTCATCTGCAGCTCTGAAGAAGCCTTTTACAAATGACCTGCATTCGCTGTTGACCATGGCAGCCAGAGTACTTATCAGTTTCTGCCAGGGCAGGATTTGACTCAAGGTATGACCCATCATGCCAACTTTTCATAGAAACGGTAGCTGGCAGCTTTCTAACTAGCATAAGCCTTTCCAAAGGTCATGTGAGGGTTTACAAGAAAACATATTCACTTTTGGCCACTCTACTCCGCCCAAAAATCCCGTGACAGAAAACCAGGTACCCTCTTATGCCAAGAGGGTATACCTACGGGCTCATCCATTTATTCCTTTCTTCATTCCCCAACCTTTACTGAGTAACCAGCTTGTAGCAGGCATCGTGTAAGACAAAGGAGACTCAGCCTACAAGATCAGCTAGTGGAGCGAGACGTGAAGTAGCAAGGATGATGCTAACGTACTGTAAGCATCTAACGACACAAAGAGCTGATTGTGGCTGGGCTGGTGGGATGCTGTCACAGAGGAGCCAATGTTTCAGATAGGCCTTAGGGGATAACAGACAGAAGCATGTGCCAGGGAAAGGTCTCTCACGTTAACAGGTGGGGATGGGGTGAGGAAGAAGAATGACAGGGAGAGAATAGCCGGAAATGAGGCAGAAACACAAATGGACCAAGGTTTTAGTGGAAGACTTTGAAATGAGACTAAGAAAAGTATGTTTCTCAGACAAAAGGTGGCAAGTACCAGAATTTCAATGGAAGAGCACCCCAGTCAGCTTTGGCTTTACAAAGGGAGTATGTGAAGACGAATAGAGAGGGGCTGAGGCCAGAGGTCGGGAGATGACTTAGCAGTCAGGGCAACTCACAAGGGAGGAGGGCAGTAGGAATTTGGATGATATGGAGGTGGCCACTGAAGCCTTGAGCAGGTACCCACTTCACCAAGTGAGAAGGGAACCAGGAGAGAGTTCTGAGAAAACCCAACATGAAAGGAACAGGCTGCACCCATGAAGAAATCTGACATAAAGTTCTAGTTAAGGAGAGGGAGAAGGGGACTGTTATTCGGCATTAAAACCAACCATTTGCTTTATATGTGATCACTGAACTGAAAAGACAGCATCAGATGTTCTTCCCAAGAGGTGGGAAATGTCCTCTAGGAAGATTGTTAAGGTTTTCTTAAGTCTGACTCTGCCAGGGGCCCTGGGGCAGGGACTGCTGTCCCCAGAGGTTGGTGGACCCAGATGACCCAGTGACCACTGTGCACCAGCTCTGCGTAGAGACATGTGGACTGCACTAAAACTCTTTCTTCTTTCCCCAAACCTAACTACTCTTTACTTTTGTCAAGTACAAGTGGCTGAGTGTGTAAATTAGCCATTTTTGAAGTAGAAGCAAGATCAAAATACTTTATAGCCTAAAACTTAGGAACAAAGTGTGGCTCTCTGGGGATAAGCCCACAACCAGCGTGGGTAACCTGGTTCCAACATGTGGAACCAACATGTCTGGACCAAACACCAGATAGGCGACATCTAGAAGCACAAAGAGGAAGCCTCGGGAAAATTAGAAGTGCTCTTCCTACTTGCAGAAGCCAGCACACTGGAAAAGACCCTTCTTCCTCATCTCCCTCCTTGGAACAACAGAATTCACCAGAGAATTCCAGTGGCTTCCCCAGGGGGTACTGGAGGGAAAGGCCAGGGGAGTGGGGCTGTCTCTTACCTAAAAGACGGCCCACTTTTCAAAACCCTAGGGCTGCACGGCAACTCCAAGTTGAAAGCACAGCCTGGAGGGCATGAGGTCAGCGCCTGACAAGGGGAATTCCCTTGGGAGCTGATACAACATACTAAACAGCCTGATTGCCTTGTTGCTCCAACCTTGGGTCTTTGGTTTCTCACCACCTTGCATTCTTACCTCACCCAGTGAGGTAAGTACGCAGTGAGCCTGCCTCCCCCACTGGCAAGCTCCCAGCCCACCTCAGCCCTTCCTGCTTATGAAGGCTGGGTGACCTCACCTTGTGGGTCCTGGGACCGTGTCCCTCCAAATGTGCTCCATCTCAGGAGGCCCCATTTTTGGATCAGTCTCCTGAATATAAAAAAGGTCCCCAGGGCCAGGTTTCTCAATTTGTTTTAACTCTTCCTCCTACAACACCTCCCCTACCAGGAAGGGTGTTGTCCAACTCACGTTCTGTATTTAAATTATAAAACAGCTGTGATCCAGGCCCTCTTGACAGGTATGTTCTCCTAGACAGGAGTTCTCCTGGAAGGTGTGGACCTCACTATGGTAATTGCTGCCCCAAGGGATCCTGTTACAAAGCTCCTCAAAGGAAAACAAAAACTTTTCTGAGATGGGACTGACAGGCCAGGTTTCCCAAACTCCACCTCATGTGGCCATCTCCTCAATGATCCTTCCCTCTGTAGCCTCTACCACATGGTCCTTCAGCCCCACTGTCCTCTGACTGGGAGAGAGGGCTCTCCCTACATGTCTGTGGAAGCCTGCTCCCTGGACTGGTATTGACAATAGAGAAAAGACAAAGATAAGTCGGGGAGTGCCTTAAGCAGAGCTTCGCATCTGTCTGGCTGAAGTGACTCTCTCCTGCTCTGCAGGCACAACTGCAGCATAAAACCCTCCCCCTGGCTGTGGTGAAGGCAGCGACAGAGCTCCCCAAGCTCAAAGATGCTGCTATCGCTGTTCTAAAACTTCTCAATTGTAATCTGAGGTTCTCTTATGCTATGCAAATATCTTGCTAAGTAAACCTACAGGCAGCACAATTTCTGACAGAAATTACTCATTTTAAAACTCTGGTTGATCAGTACTGATTATAAATTTTCACTTGGTGCCTCCAGTCTGTTCTCCCCTCTGAACTCCCCTCTCAGGTTTGGGATCAACAGTTTACTGGGCAGAGCAGTGTGCAACGAGCCGTGGATGCAATGGCTCGCTGCAGGGTGTGTGCTTGTGCTCACACACACTCACACATGTGTGCACACACTTGCACACATGCATGCTCACACACATACTCTCACACTCACACACACTCTCTTACACACATGCCATGGGCAAGTGGGCCTTCTCTTCAGGCTGGAACAAACAAGCTTTTCAAACTTCAGAGCTTAATCACCAGGCAAGGGAAGACATGGCAAGAGGGTCTAGGAAATGCTCCATAGATATATTCCGTGTTGCATTTCTCAAGTACTTCTGATGTTTACTTTGCAAACTTTTCCATCAGTTCAAACAAATATTATTTGAAGAAGTAAAGGTGAGAGGGAAGCAAACCACAATCTCCAAAGGAAATTAAGATGAATTTGGAAAAGGAGGCAATGTCTATATGTATAGATATATGGACAAGTCACAGTAAATAACACCTGGCCATGCATAAAAGCGCCAAATGGGACCCCACTGCAATCACCCCAACTGGTCACTTACAAGTGTCCTTTCTTTTGGGTCCACAAAGAGCTGATAAAGATTGCATAGAAATTAATTCAAATTAAAGAAAGGAACAGTTCTGAATTAGAATTTCACATAAATATGGAGTATGTGAAATCATTGTTTTATAATCCAAGTCTTAAATTACAGATACCTTACATACAGATGAACCAATAACTGGGTCAGTGAACTTGTCATTCTCTAGTTTGACAGTTTGGGGCTTTGCTAGAAAAGAAACTAAGGGTTAAATGTCCCACAGCTCAGCCAGGATTTGGTCCTCTGTCAAGGTCTTTAGAACAAGGGAACATCATTAGTTGGAGACAATGGTGGCGGAGGTGGTGGTCAGCATGGTACTACCACCTGCGAACACCCCTCTAAGCATGGCGCATGTAGTAATTCCTTACTCCTCACAAGCACCCTATGAAATAGGACTATCATGTCTTCATTTCATGGACGAGGAAACCGAGGCATAGAGCAGCAAAGGAACTTGTTTGATGTGCTAGTGGAGGGTAGGGATTTGAATCCAGAACCATGCATGCTCCTCAACACTGTCCTATCTGCCTCACACTGCAGACACTGACAGCTGTGAAATGGATTCACTTCCTCACAAAGGAGACACAACATGCCAAGTTGTCCAATGCAGTTTAATGCACTTGGTGTCTTGTTTTGTCCTAAAGTGAAAATTTTCTAAGTTAAATAAACAAAAAGTGTCATGGCTCTTCATATGGGTCTGCAGCTGGTAGGACTTTCCATAAAAGGTGAAAAAGATGCTGTAGACCAAGAACAAAGAAAACCAAAGCCTTTATCCTAGAAATCTAAAAATAAAATCGCAGCCAAATTCTTTCTGATGGGTTATGTTAAAACAGTTTCTCCAGGGCTCCAGTAATGAAGCCAGTCTCCCTGAGACAGCTGGATACATGCCGTTCTAGAAAAGAAAACTGGGTTTACTGATACGTGCTATTCTAGAAACTGAACATCAGGTTTAAAACAATCTCCATTCTACCAATTCCCAATTCTCTCCTCCCTTCTCCGTTTTCTTAGAATTGTTTTTATGAGGTTTTGTTTCTGTAGATTTATTTTCCCATATGTATACAGATGCCCTAATCAGATTTTCGTGTTCTCAGGTGATAACCCAGTTAGCGGCCAGAACAATTCAGCATAATTCAGTAACACAAGACTAACAGGAAGTGGGTGCTGCTCTGGGTGGTTCAGCAACAGCCTCTGAACAGTGGTTTCAGCGACTCACCTTAGGTTTAAATGCAATGACTTTCAAAACCATCTCGACAGTGAACACCCCAGTGAAGACCATGTTGAGGATGTCCATGGCGTCATTAAACATCTTGGACTGCTCGTAGTGCTGTGGAGGAAAGCAGAGGCACGGTTCTCAGAGGCTCCTTCTCGACTCGCAGGAGGGGGCCCCCAGCTCTCTGCTTTGCAGGTATCCATCCCCCACGTGGACAAGATGTCACCTGCACAGCCCAGCACCCTCTCCCAGGGACGCCACTGGCACTGCGAGGTCACAAGCCCTCCCCACAAAGTGCACGGGGTCCTTGAGAAGATGAGGATGACTAGATGGTGAGGGGGAAAGGCATCTATGTCCTCCGCACAGGATAAAAGGAACCCATGTCTCCTTCTGGCTGGGTTTATACTCGGGGCCATGACCCAGGAACAATGCAGAACCCACTGAAATGTCTATGAATAAAGGTAGGATTTGGTTAGGGATAAACTTCATGACATTTAGTTCTACGTTCAATATAAGGCAGTACTAGCTTGACTTCCTACTTTCCCCTCCATCAGTGCACGGTCCTTCTCATGTGTAAAGAAGTCTTACATTTAAGGAAAGCAATAGGGAATTGACTGTTGGCTGTCTTTAGAACCATGTGCCAGACAGCACTGGGAGCTGGTCTGCTCAAGTTCTTAAAGTCAGTGTGACAACTGAATCTAGACCTTGGACTTTGCTTCTTGTCCTAGAGTAACCAGACAAGAAAACAGCTGGGGAGGCTAACTGTTAACTCTATTAATTACAGTGATAATAATAAATATGCAGAGTTACATTAAAAGTAACAGTGTTAATACACTTAACACTGTTAATACACTGTAATCCAGCTTGGTCGACTGAAGTGAGTTGTGCTCCTTGCTCCCGACGTGAGGAGGGAATAGCCGCAACACGGGTCAAACTCCAATACTCTGTGAACAGGAAGATTCCCTGATGCCATATGGAGAGCTCCTTGAGGACAGGAACGTGACTTACATGTCATGTTCAACACTGGGTGCTTACTCTGTGACGGGCCCAGAGCAAAGTGCCTGACACAAGTTATCTAGCATAAACTTTATGTCTGAGGTAGGTATGAGAGATTTCCCATTTTACCAATAAAGAAAGCAGGCTCGGGGGATTTAAATAACTTTTCCAAGGTTGCCTACTGGCGAGGAGTCAAGTCAGGACTGGAACCCCTGTCTGTCCAACTCCACTCAGACAGAGCTTCAGTCGACCACTCCCCGGCCCCCGGGGGCCCCCCAGCAAAGGTTTACAGAGTTGAAAGCTCAAACTCCATGGAAATGTTACCTACGGTCACACTGCATGGCCAGTCTCTTACTAAGACAAAAGAGCGATCTTAAACTCCTACAGTGATGACTGTTAGCTAAGAACAGGACCCTGACCAAACTACAGCCCGACTCATCAGAAAATCAAACTCACCCTCTTGTGAGGGGCTGGCCTCCCACCCTCAAAATCTGGATCATGGGACTGTGCAGAAGGGGCAGACATGATCCCCATCTCCACGTGTCTTCATTTTTACCTGCATGGCCAAGCAGAGAGTGTTGAGCATGATGAGGACAAACATCACGTATTCGAAAGGCGAGGAGTTCACCACGTACCAGAACTTGTACTGGTAGGGGTTTTTGGGGATGTATCTCCGCAAGGGACGTGCTTTCAAGGCGTATTCAACACACTGACGCTGCAACGGCAGAAAAGAGCAACGAGGGGACCTGAGCATGTCTACAGGAGGAGGGGGCAGCCCCTGCTGGGAAAGACCCAGGACCAAGGGGAAAACTACCAGGCAACCCCCACAGACACCACTCTGCACCAGGGACAAAGGGCCCCCCGCTCCAACATCTCTTCTGATCCTCACGGCAACTTGGTAGTGACAAGATCCCCCATTCTGCTTCCATTTTACTTATTACAACTGAGTCCAGAGCTGCAAACTGCCCGCCTGAGGTTGCAGGGTACGTGGGCAGAGCCGTGAGGCCTTGCCCCAGTTCTTATTCCTGCCATTCCTCTATGCCAGTGAATCGCATCTGCAGTTCTCCTGCCCCTGCTGTCCTCCAGGGAAGGAAACTATGTCGAGAGGCATAGAAATTCTCAAGAACCAGAGGGGCTGGGTTCACTGCCCGAGACTGGAGCCCCAAGGCTGCTCCAGGAGAGACGCACCCAAGTCACCTCTCAGGGCCTAGAGTATGCTCATTCTAAGTACCTAATGGTGAGTGGGCTATGGGTCCATCCGGGAGCTTTCACGGCTCAGGAACTTGCCGTGTCCTCAGACTTCTGGGTCACTAATGATGGCCAGAGCATTACCGTCCCCACTCGCTCTGGGGCTGAGACTGGTCCACTCTTTGCAGCAAGTTCAGAGGGAGCCTCCCGCCTTGAGAGCTCAGCAGCAGGCCCTGCTTGCACCTCAGCCCAGACCTACTCCCATTCTTCTGCTTGGACTCTGGGTTCTGACTTCAGACAGGCTCCCTCTGTCTAGGACCTGGCCCTGCTATGACCTCGCACATTGACTCCAGAGACCCCCCCTTGGGTCTGCTGTGGACCTCGGGTGGTGATGATTTCTGCTCTGGTGCTGGCTGGCTGGCCTGGGCCTTGCCCTGACACTCTTCTTCCTCAGTGGGGATGAAGATCTGGGCCAGGCCTCCCTCTGACTGTCGACTGATGGAATCTGCAGAGACATCCTGGCAACTCGAAGCAACATCTTCCCTCAAAACAAGCCAGCACCGTCCTCACGTTTGCCCCAACGGGCATGGCTGCCACCCAAGGCAGACTGCCTCACCACAGCCACTTCCCGCAGGAAGCCTAGGCTGGCAGATTATTCTCGCTCACTCTGTCATCATCAAACCGAGATGCTGCTGATAGAGGGCTGGGGGAAACTCCCAGAGTGGAACCTTGATCTCACAATCTTTTAATGCTGGAAGGGACTTCTAACAGCAACTCCGGAATGCCCTCAATTTGGAGATAAAGAAGCAAACCCAGAGAGGATTGGGGATTTACCCACAGCCACCGAGCAAGTGCAGGTAGAACAGGACCAGAACACAGGTTACCTGGCTCTCTCGTGCCATCACACAATCAGAGCCAAAGCCCCTGATTCTATCAGCTTGGTCAGAACAAGGTGCTGGGTAGAGAGAAATTGCTGTCACTGCAATCTTAGTCCCAAGTCTAGAGTTAGTGACTTTTCCTGTGGCGTGAGAGTGTACCTCCTCCTAAGTCAACAGTTCTCAACCAGGGACATTTGCCGCCATCTGGAGATGTTTTTGGTTGTCACCAAAAACAGGGGTCGGGGCTGGGTGTAGGAGAGTGCTACTGGAATCTAGTGAGTAGAGGCCAGGGATGCTGCTAACCACCCTACAAAGCACCACAAGAACTATCCAGCCTGAAATATCAATTGTGCTGAGGTCGAGGAGATAAAAGACTGTCCTTAGGAACTCTGGGAGTATCACAGGGTGCTTTCTGGCCCCTGGCCACACCGCCCTACAAGATTCTGAGCTGTCACTGGTGGGTCATGACCACAGAAGGTAGCCCAAGCACCTCTCTGAAGTCTCACCCACAAGTCTGGGGGTGGATTCCAAATTCAAATCTGTATCTGGGAACCTAACTTTCAACAGTGATGACTCAGACTGGCTGTGGGTGTCCTCTGAACGGAGCCCAAACCCCAGGGACAGACACAGGTGGAGCTTTTCTCTGTGCATGGGGAAACCATCAAAGGAGAAGGAATTCCTCTCCTGCCTGGGGGATGGAAGCCCAAACAGCGTGTGACTTTAACCTGATTTTTGTCCAGCTCACAGTTCTTATACTCTTTTTCTCCCTGCTCCTGGAATGTGACAATGACGAAACCCACGAAGATGTTCATCATAAAGAAAGCGACGATGATGATGTAGATGATGAAGAAGATGGAGATCTCTACGCGGTAATTGTAGATTGGGCCAACATTCTCTCCGTTCGAGTCGATGGCTTTGTACAGCAACCTGGAGAACAGAAGGACCAAGTGAGCACCGCCAGCCCCAGTCAGCCCAGGTAGCCCAGGGCCAGGTGTGTCCCTCTTCTGAATGCCACCATGGGCATTGACTGTCAGATCTGTCACTGGAGCCCCCTTCCCTAGGCCCCTAGACACAGGCAGGTGTCTGTGGCACCCTCCCTAGGGTGAGGTCCAGTCAGCCCAGCACCTGGGTTGGGGGTACCTGGGATATGTTTGTGGTTGATGTTTTGAGGACTAAAAAACAAAAGATTTCGCAAATACTCAGTAATGCTCCTGCCTATTCGCAGATAGAAGACAGGAAGAACATATCATGTAGACACTTTCTGAACCGAAAACTATACAGACTGGCGAAGACAACAGCAAGCAACCACAGATTTCCAAAGAACTCGGGGAGCTTCCCCAAACTGAAATGCACACTGAATTAAATACGGGCCTAGCAGAACTCAACGGGAAGAGAGAGAACACACCCCCAAGTTAAACTCAGCCCCATTCTGATGCAGATTCAATACTTCCAGGGCCCCTGGGTGCACTGGGCTACACACCTTCACATCCATCTGGAAAGGTGAACATTATTGTCACCCCCATATTATAGAAGCTCAGAGAGGGATCTAAGTGTCCAAGGTCAACTCCTCGGGGGGCAGAGCTCAGCTCCTCTGAGCTCCAAGTTCCAAACTTGTTCCTTTCCCTTCATCTGCCACCCTGATTTGCTAAAAGCACAGTGTTCAAAACCTAAGACCCAAAACCTGCATAGAGTAGAAGATCTTACTCCACGCCTCCTCTCTTCTCAGGACTAGTTTCCTAATGAACAAGCCCCACCCAGCCATCCTTTACCCCACAGGCACTCCTGTAAAGATCTCTGACTCTCTCACACATCCAGAGGGTTCTGCCAGCCTAAGAAGTTCAGCCTGTCCACCACGTGCAACTCCTCCAGGCATAGGAACTTGACATTCAGGACTCAATCTACATATCTGTGTTCCATTGGCAGGATCTGGAGGTGGGATGGGATGTCAGAGAGTACCGAAGGTACAAGAGACTCTCCTTTTGCATTCCGCCTCCTTCCTTCTGTTTTTCTTATTCTGCCCATCAAAATCCTAGCCATTCTTCAGGACCCTATTCTGTACATCTCTGACACACCAGACCTTCCTACCTGGTTTGATCGCCTGACCAAAGCTCTAACTGAATTTGGGCTTTGAAGGGAGGAACTTATGTGGAGACAACTTCCACAGTGCCTAACAGAGCATGTTACATGGAACTGGTATCAAAAGCACACTTTACAAATGAGTGAGTTCCTCAGTGAGAGACACAGCAGAATGACTGCTATCCATGCCTGGCACATATTAGCACTAGGAATGAATGAATAAATGAATGCATGGATAGTCTGGTACACGGCCAAGACCCTCTTTAGTGTAATGGCAGCTTTGCTGACATGGCTACCAACAGGAGTTGGCATAACAAATGCCTCTGAGGACCCCCGTTCCCATCCAGAGATGCTCCCCAGGAGCTAGTGGATATGAGCCCCCAGCCTGGGATCTATGGCCCCTGCTTCCCAAATCTGAGAGTCCTGTCAGCTGGCCACCAAGGTTAATCCTTTGCCTAATCAGACAGAGGGGCCCTGTGAGCCAAGAAGTGATTGATAAGTGGCCCAAAGTTTAAAAGTCATAGGAAAAGGCTGTGCCTGTGGAGAAAAGAAGTAGGACTCACTCTAGAAGAGATGGATCAGCCTAGAGGACCCTGAAGCAAGGAGGAGCCTCCCTGAAGGTGTCCGTTCTCTGTACTTACTCAGGCCAACCCTCAAATGTGGAGACTGTGAAAAGCGCCATCATAGCAGAAAGGACATTGTCAAAATTGAAGTCGCTATTTTGCCAGATCCTCTCACGGACCACAGGGTTATCAACATCCTCATCCTTGTAGAGAATGAAAAGCCCCCTAGAGAGGAAAAGACATGTGGGTTGCCTTGGTCTGACATGAAATTGGTCATGGCCGCCCAACCCCACGCCTGCAGGCAGCCACACTCGGCCCGCCGACCAGGCCACTGATCCAAGCGCCCCACCGTCTGCTTCTGCGTTCCTTCTTCTGTTCCGCCTAATCTCTGGTCCCAATAACATTGCACAACTACTAGTTTAATGAGCATTCTCCAGAGCAACTAGGCAGGCACCAGCATATGCCAGATGACGAACGAAAACTACCGAACAGTGAACATCTCTCATAGGCAATGGGCTCAAAGTATACACTGAAGAAGCAAATGCTTTGGCTGTGGAGGATTCCATAAGCTCTGGGAAACAAGCCCAGGTATCCTCTTATCTGCTATTTTAGTTTTTATCAAATTCCTTTCCTTTATACTAACAATATTCCCAGTTTTTTTCCCCAAAAGACTTCTATAATTACTGGCACCACACAATAATTCTCACAGAATTTCATTTCTGGAAGGTGCCCAATGTCTTTACTTTGCAGATGAGGAAGCGGAGGCCTAAAGAGGGAAGAGAAGGTCTCTTCCCGCTCCTCTACCACTCAGCCCCAAAGAGGCCCTCCACCGCCCGCCCACATGAATGGCGGCCCTGGAGGTGCCGGGTCCAGTCTCATTCCATTTGGTGCTCTCTGGCTGCACCTTCTGTTGAAAAGAAACCCAAACAAGTGCAGGCAGCCAGGCCTCACTTGGTGACATCTCAAGAGGATGGGAAAACAGGGAGTTTTGCAGTTTTAGAACTTTAGGCAGTGGCTTCCGTGTCTGCCTTCACGTTCTTCTGCACAGCTGGGGGTAAGAGGCATGGGTGTTTTCTGCCTTCTCTCTCCTCTGCCCATTCTTGTGAATGGAAATGTGGCCAAAATATGGTGGCAGGAAACCTATCAGAAGACAGTAGCCAGCATCTGAATATTAGGGGTTGAGCTCTGAGTTCTGGTTTGGAGAAAAATTATCCAGGTGGCTGTAGGGTGAGCTTTCCAGGGCAGTTCATAATTGTTACTTTAGGTTTAGTGCCCCTACCCCAGGTTGCAGATTCCATACCAAACATCAAAGCCATCTATTGACTGTTTGGGGGTGATGAAAAGCTTTGGAAATAGGACCCACAGAGGTGGTCCTTACACCACAGTGTGATGGTGCTAAATGCCACTGAATTGTACAGTTTAAAATGTTTAACTTCAGGTGATGTGAATTTTCCCTCAAACAAACAAAAACACCCCTCCATCTCTCCAGCCATGAGCTAAGCACGCAGGACCCTTGCAATCCATGACGTCTGAAATGCTAGCACAAGTGAATCCTGAAGCCTTCCTTCTGTTCTTCCAAATTCCCCACTCCCATGTTCAGGAGCCTCACCTGCATTCCTCAGGGTTACTTTTGGCTTCATCTGTGCAGCGATAGAACTTTCCCTGAGTACAAAACAGACACACAGTCAAAGGCAAGGTTGCCCCTGAAGAGATCATCCGGACCTCGTGCTCCAAGGCATGTCCCTGTACCTTGAACAACTGGACCCCGATGCAGGCAAACATGAACTGGAGAAGGGTGGTGACGATCATGATGTTGCCGATTGTCCGGATGGCCACAAAGACGCACTGGACGACATGCTGCAGAGAGAGAGAGAGAGAGAGAGAGAGAGAGAGAGAGAGAGAGAGAGAGAGAGCCGGGAGAAGATGCAGAGGCATGACTTGCCTTTCTTGTTTCAGCCACAGGGAAAGCTAATGCCAGCCAAGACTGTCTGTGTGTATGTGCACTTTGTACATGGTTTTCCGACTCTGTGCTGCTTTGTTTTTCAGGTAGTTATCTGTGGGGAGTTACTCCCAGTGCATCATGGCTGCCTAGGAAGAGCACCCTGAAAGTGGGTCGCACCTTGCTTTCCACAGGTGCAGCACTGCCTGGCACACAGGCCCACAGGACTCCCCACCCTATAAAAGGACTTAGCCCTCTGGGCTTTTGTTCAACCTGCATGAGAATAGATTTAAAGACTAAAATGAACACTATTAATAATTTAAAAAGTAACAAATGAACAGCAATCACATAAAGAAAATATTTTAAATGAATAAAAGTAAAGAAAATAATAATAGTTAAAAATGGTATCAGCACTTGACAGAGGCAGCTCAATGGGATAGAAATTGTCCTTTACAAATGTAGAACCCACTTTAAAATCCATCAGGCCTCAGCCCAGCTCTGGCCCAGTAAAGTCAGTAATTACGGCTGACCCCACAGAAGCAAGCCCAGCCTGGAGGAGAGAAGCCCAAACCTTAAGTCCTTTCGCTCTGTTGATTGCCCTGAGTGGCCTCAGGACCCTTAAGACCCTGAGTATCTTCACAACGGAGATGGCGCTGGATCTAAGGAAAAGAGCAGAGAGGGGAAAGAAAGCACTTTATCAGAGCTGGATAAAACACTCCTGAGGTCATTACACTTGGCTTTCACTTTCATACCGCAACAAAACCTGGTGGGACCCATGTGGAGCTGCGCCAACCTCTCCCCAAGGCTCACAGACGATGATGACCACGCCCACGCACACAGGCCCTGAGGCAGGTGCATGGCTGACCTCCGCTGAGACACGACTGAGGAAATTTGCTTTGTTCTTTTCACTCAATATGAACGCTAGGTAGTACTTGGTGCTTAGGCTTCAGTTTAGTTTGTTTGGTTTTGTTTTCTAATTTTGTGGCTCTTCTGCAGTGCTTTGAGGCTGGGCTTCACTGGCCTTCAAGGAGTCCACTGTTTGGTGGGAGAGATGGGCAATAATGCTGCCGGGGGGGTGTCACCTTGGAGAGTCTGGGAAGGTCCCTAGAGAGGTGATTTCCAGGGGAGTCCAGGCACAGTGAGGGTTAGCTAAACAAAGGAGGAAGGGGCTGTAGGCAGGCCCAGGGAGCATCAGGTAGACAAGGCCTGCATGAGAGTGCAGCTCATTTAGCAGGGCAGGTGGCTGGGTGTGGCCCGAGCACATTAGGGAGGCTGTGGGCAAGGCCTGCAGCTGGAGAGGGCAGGTGCAGCCAGGAGTTTATAAAAGTTGCAGAGATAATGGTTAGAACGTCCTTCCAAGCTGTGGCTACATGGCTCCCTCCCCGTGGTCAGTCGTGGGAAGTGAGGAGAACTACTACCATAGAGGGCTGCTTCAGGCAGGCGTCCTCAATCTTCTGAGGGGCCCTCCCATTTACCTTTAGCTCAGAGGTGTGTGTGTACTCTCATTTAGGGGACACTGATGGTCAGCATGATGAAGTGGCACTTAGAAGTCAGCAGGAAAGCAAGGCCACCCCTGGGTATTCCCACTGGAGCCTCTGCTCCGGACCCCTGGGTACCACAGGCAGGTAGGGTGCAGCTCAGGTTATTTCCCACCAGAAATCTTAAAATGCCATAAAAAGGACTTACAGTCCTGACTTATAGTCTCAGCTCCTCCCTAGCTAAAAATTTTAGAGGCCAAGAAAAAAATAAAAAGGATCATATATCCTGGAAACCAAGGGAACCTTCACTATCCAAGTAGAAAGAGCTCCAAGAAGCCTCGTGGTCCTTGCCTCTTTCATACAGATGAGGAATGGAGGCCCCGGGAGAGGATGCCCTCAAGGCCCTGCAGCCCGCCCCTGGAGGAAGCTGGACTAGAACTTGGCTTCTTTCACTCTCTGTTGAAAGCAAATGTCACAGAGTAATATAAGCCCAAGCTAGCAATGCGCACGAAGCATGAACTGTCCCACTGCTTTCTGGCATGGGTACCAATTAAGTTTTGCCAGGTAACTAAGTATGATTATCAAATGATACCTAGCCTTTACGAATCACGCTACAATTCCTCATGTGAACTATCCTGTGTACACCCACACCCCAGATACTTACTGGATCCCAAATGACACCAGAGAGACCCCGACCACCAGCATGTCCAGCAGATTGAAGTAGTTCCTGCAGAAGGCTCCTTTGTGCAGGAAAGCTCCAAAAGTCGTCATCTACAAGCAGAATCACGGGTGAATTTACTGCTTTTTCTCCCCAGAGGAGCAGAAACCTGGGCTCTTTACAAAACCTTGAGGAAAGTCTGCCTTTATTAACAAGTGTGCGTTACGAGGCCAGAAACGTAAACCAAAAGGGCCACGCAACTGAATCATTTGTTCAAAACCAGAAAAAGGGCAGTTCGTCTGGGGGGCATTTTAAAAGAACAATTTAGACTGTATTACAGCAACAACCAAGTTCAAATATGAATAATCACCGGCACGTCCAAAGAGCCTGTCTCAGAAGACAGTCCACATGACCCTACTTGTTAGGCAGTAAGGGCTGCCCAGACAAATCGGCTTCCCCACAAAATGCTGGTTCTGGCAGCCGACACTGTTCCAGCCCAGGGGGCTAGGAAAAACACTGGAGTCCAGGGCTCGCTGGCTGTGTCTGCATAGAAACTGGCGTTTTTCCAAGGAGGCCCCTTGCTGATCCTCATGGTCCTTAGTGACACATGCACTTTAAACAGCTCTTCCAACTCCATCACTGTAGTCCCAGCAAGGTGTGGCTAGGAAGCTGTCACAGGCGTCTCACCTAAGTCAGACTACTGCGCTGTGGTCACACACCATGTGTACCTGGAGCCCACTGGTAATGGTGAAGGAGTTCAGTGAGGAAATACCCCCCAAGTGAAAACAGCAAAATACAAAGAATTCACTGTTTATGTAAAAAAAAATATTAAAAAGTGGGGAAGGCTCATAAATATAGGAGAGGAGAGACAGAGTTGGGAACTAATAAACTTGGACCACATGAAATTGCCAATACTCAAGTATTCCTGACCTACAAAAATGGCAATTTCATGTGTTAAAGCAATAACCAAAAAGCCTTCCAAATCTTCTCAAGGCCACCAGGAACCTCCATGTCAGATGTCAGATGCTTCTTGGCAAATCTCCATTTTCTGAATCCTTCTTGTTTTAGCTTATTTTCCACTCTCCAAAATACTTTCAAAATGAAGAATGACTTGGAAGATTTAAGTCACTGAGGCAAATATACAGAATTTGAAAAGCAATATTTTTTCTTTTAAATAATCCTGTATCTCATTTGCCCCAAAGCCCAAAAGGAACTATATCCATTTAACAACTAAGACATGTGGAAAGTAAAATAAAACCTCAATTAACCAGGTTAATAGACTAAATAGAACAGACTAGAACATTTTCCCATTCAATTTGAGGAAGAGAAGGAAAATTATTTAAAATTTAAAATTAAAGAAAAGCAGCCAGGGCTCAAGTGAAGGCCGGGTGAGCGTCCTTGCGCCCCAGGCCCTCCCCATGCCCTCCCCATCTGTGCTTCTTCATGGAAACCGCTGTTAGCTTCTGCTCAGGGACCAGCATGGGTCTGACTTAGAACTGTCACAAAATCCACTGGCCTAAAGGCAGGAAAATGAACACAAATTTTTAGATTTTTAACAAATGTTTAGACAGAGTTCGGTTGTTCAGTTGGTACTGTGTGAATATTTTCATTACCAAGTAATAATTATAGAAAGAAAAGAAAGACCCCATTCACGAGCAATGGTAATTGAAGTTTCATTTTATAGAGATTTTGTAAAGAGCCCAAGTCCCCCAGTTGTCTAACATACTCATAAAATACAATTTCCCCCCTGAGATGCACATGCAAAAAACTCAAAATGGTTGAAAGAAAATTGTGGGTAACAGTCCTCCTTTCCCAGACTGTGTCCCCACCAGGAGGGGACTGCTCTGACAGCCGCCCAGTACTGCCATAACCGACAGCACATAGCAAGTGTGGCAGTGCTTGGCTCTCCGCTTGGGTCTCTGGGCAGCTGGGTACAGAAGGCATGAGCTCGCCCCAGGGTGGCCTTCCCTATCCGTCCTCAAACTGCAAGCAGCAATGGTACCTGTCAGCTCATGCATGGGTAGTACATTAGGACACCTGTCCAGAAGGTGCTCTTTTTGTTTGTGTCATTGTGAGCCCATTCATTAAAACAGATATAAAATATCTTAACACAAAAAGATCCAAGTTATCTTGCAAATGCTGTTGGAAGAAAACAGTGCTGTTATTATTTCAGGCCACTGAGACATAATTCAATCAAAGAAATAAGAAGAGGTCCACTCCTTTCATAGGACGAATGCTCCTCCTCTGACTTAGATGCCCGTAAGGGTGGAAGAAAGTTTGCAGACAGCGATGCGTCTGTTATCAGCTGATATATTTCAGAGGACATAAAAAAAAGGCAAAACGTAATTTCTAATCACTATTATGAAACCAAAGAAACTCCTACACGCACAAAGGTTAAAAAGAAAGAGCAAAAATGAGTTAAAAAGTTTCAGGAAAAAAATCCTTTGGCTAAAAAAAAAAAGTGTAAGCTTGGCCACAGACAACAAAGAGTAAAAAGAGTCAAAAGCACTTCACGCTGCTTTGCTGTGTCACATGCAGGAGAAGGCCCCTTAAACACAAGGCTGCTGAGCCAGCTACCTTCAGAACAATCTCACATGCAAAAGCACCAGTGACGACATAATCTGCATAACCTACTATCTGGAAAGTAAACAAAGAATTGAAACTATTACTACTACAGCTGCGTTAGAGCATGCAAAGATAAACAAAAAGGCCATTACCTTTAACAGGATTTCAATAGTAAAGATGGCTGTGAAAACATAGTCAAAGTAACCCAGTATCTGAAAGGTACAACAATGAAATGAGAAAAAGGCATCTGGACAACAGCTGTACACCCGTGGGTAGACCTCCACATGCAGGCAGAGACCCTCCCTGGGTAGGCCTGCCACTCCGGAGGTAAGTGCGGGATGCTCATAAACGCCCCACCTGGGTCAATGACAGCTCATCTTTATGACCAACATAGAGCACTTGGAAATACTTACCTGCTTTAACCACTCACGCCATCTCGCTCCTCAGTCTCACATCCAAGACAGAGACTCATTTCTCAAAGTGCTTTATTAATAACCTTTTCTCATCATAGCACCACATTGACAAATTACTTGTGGCACCAGATAAATTAGGGTCTTACTCACATTTTGCATTTTTAACTGCATTTTTGGCTGAATGAAATATGCTGCCATCCAGCTGAGATTTACATTGGTGGAAGGGCTATTAAATGGGCCAGAAGCTTCCATATGTTCCCTTCAATTCCAGCCCATTTGATCAGGGAGTCAATACCCTCCCCCAACCAATGTGTGGGGCTAGATAAGTCCTCAAGAAAAGTTTCACTTACCACTTTGCTCTGCATCTAATGCTCCTCTCTCCCAATACTGTTTTTTTAACCTCACTGGGCCCACTCAAAGAATAGATGACCTGCTTTTTGAATTCTCAATCCAGACTACTCTGTCAGTATTCCTGAAAATACCATCTACTCCCCAACCAACCAAGACCTGCTTGCCCCTTCTGGGGTCTCTGCCTTTACTCAGAGCCATGGCGGCAGGAACGGGGACAGGAGTGAGGGCAGGTAGGCTGCAGCAAGAAGTCTGACTACCATGCAACTGCGGCTGCTCACAGGGAACCTCAGCCACAAAGAAGGCAGCTGGGCCTGCCTATAGAAGAAGCCATCTTGGCTACTGGTTGTCTTGACAATTGCGCTCTGTGGTTTGAAAGAACTGAAGGGATCAGAGCTGCAAGGGACTCTGGTAACTAACTATCCAGGCCACTCCTTTCATTTGATAGACGAGGGTCCTGGGAAGGGTCTATGGGATTCCTGCTCCGGCCACGAGGCCAGTCGTGGCACTGCTGAGCAAGGAGCTAGGCCTGTGCACTGCTGGTTGGGAGCCACAGGCCCTGTTGTTTAGTTACGGGGTCCACCCCAGACGAGCCCTTTATGCTCTGCTACTATAAGATGAAGCCCCTTGCTTCAAAGGCTGGCTCTGCTCAGCTTAGGTTTAAGCTGTCTTTTCAGAGAGTATTCATTATCCAAACCGCTTCCATTTTTCACTTGGTAGATTTTGCTGGAATCTTTCTGAGTATGTGTGTTTCTGACCAGGCAACGCAAAGCACTGCCGCTACACTACGGGCCTCCGGTCGCTCCTCATCTCCTCCAGGGTCACAGCAGGACTTACCGTTGAAAGCACCTGGGTGGCCGAGAAAGACATTGCTGCCCAGAATCCAAGAGCTCAGCCTGGTCCCAGGGTCAAAGCTCTTAGACTCACTCAGTCTCCGTTCTCTTTCTCACCAATGACTCGAATAAAGTTAAAAAATATTGCAAGGTTGCAATTATACGAGATCTCTGAAACAGTCAAAAACCCATAGCTAGAAAGTGGAATGGAGGTGGCCAGGGCTGGGGGAGGGGGAAACGAGGAATTGTTAATGGGTGCAAACTTTCCGTCATAAAAGACAACTGAGTTCCGGGGATCAGCTGTACCACAGAGCGCCCATCACAATGAACACTGGGTTGTACACTTAGATATTTGTTAAAAGAAGAGATTTCACATTAAGTGTCCCTACCACAATTAAAACCCCCCCCGCAGAATTTTAAAAGCAATACACATACACATATGTACATCTATTTAAAAACAGTAATAACATTCTTGGGAAAAGAAGCAGGAGAATAAACTCATGGGGAAGTAATGACAATAAAAAATAAGAACACGAGGGTCCAATGTAAGTTAACTCTTTGGCAACCTGTGTTCTAGACTAGCTCTTGACCTCGTCTGTTACATGATTATATTTTTCCCTTGTGTCTCGTTTTTCTGATGGGACTCAATGACACCCGGGTCTTTGTTCCATTTGAATGTAGAGATTAAGACAGGCTCAGGGCCTTCATCTTTACATCAACACCAACACGCGCCTGGGAGAAAAGTTCTTTATCTTCATGTCAGAGTGTGTTTTATCAGTGTGATGGGTTGGGTTTGCCAGGCTTCAAGCCAAGAGCCTGGAAATGGAGAGACACAGCACAAGGGTTGGGTTGTCACAACCGAAATCCTGGGGCACTGATCTGGTGACTTGTCTTAATCCTTAAATCTCTAAAATCTCATGAGGCAACAGAGGCACCACCCAGGTAGGGCAGCAACACCTGATGGCCTCACACACCGGGGGGCTGCCCCTTCCTGGGAGGGTTTCTTAGTACTGCGCTACCATGTCAGGGCCGAGAGGCAACAGGCCACTGGTCTTCCAAAGCTGTCTCACTTTGGGGCTGTTCTCAGGGCTGAATCAGCTGACCTGCTGAGATGGAACTTCTCAGGCAAGAACCAGTCTGAGCACCACTCTGGGCAGCACGGACGCCATGCGAGGGTGCTACCCTACGTTATGAAACTGATGGACAGAAAACGCAGCCCTCTCCTCATTTTCTTCATCAAACCACCTCCTGCCCCACCGTAGTTCGTCCTCTCCATGGAACCACTCGACTCCACACCCCGACATCTCCCTAACTCGACTCCACATCCCGACATCTCCCTAACTCGTATTTTCCTGGCAGCAGAATCAGGTTTCCACCCACATAGAATAGAAGTCTTCCCATCCAGCCTGAGTAAGAGCTCCTGGGCATGAATCTGGTTTCAGTTTTACTTTCTGTCCTGCTGGGTGCTGCCACTAGGCAGAAATCTCAAAATAGGTATGGATAAGAATTTGACCAGGGGAGAAAAGAGGGACCAACATGTTAGCAGCAAGGAAGGAAGAGGAAGAGACGTGGGGCCCCTGAATATACTGTAAGTTACTGGTGAGTATTTAAAATGAAGTTTAAAATACATGATTCAGGGAAGGTTTATCCCAATGAAACAAAACCCTGCTGGTACTTAGAACATAAAATGCCTATGGGTGAATGAGCTTCCTACTCTAGCTGTTAGCCTCTTGGGCCACTGGAGGCCCTGCCTGGATGACAAAAAGCCAGAACTTACCCCAAGGGAGCCCCACCCTCCTGTCCTAACTCAGTGGCTTACAATGTTCCGGAAGGAGTGGCTGCGGATAGGGTCCTCAGCGGCAAGGGATGCGCTGCTCAGCATGATGAAGACGAGGATGAGGTTGGTGAAGATGTGGTGGTTGATGAGCTTGTGGCAGCCCACGCGGATCCTGTGGGGAACACCAGTGCATGGACACAGCCCCAGGCAGCACCCGCAGCATGCTGGGACAGGTCCAGCCGAGGACGGTGGTCGCTGTGTCACCCAGCCCCACCCAGAAAACCAGGACCACCTGTCCATCAGCCCCTCGAAGCTACTGGACGGCAGACTCTGAGGGCCCTCAGTGCCACAGCTCAGTGTGGGAGTGCCACAGACACCATCTATTGTGTCTTTAAGTGCAGGGATTATCACCCGTCTAAAGTAGAAGAAACAGAGGCTGAAGCATGGGAGAGAACTCCCTTAGTAAGGACCGGAGGCAGATTTCCAACCCAGAGCTGACTGTGACATTTCCCTCTGTAACAGGAAGCCCAGGGCTTACTTTCCCAACCTCAGGAAAGGAGACTGAGGTCAGAGCTCATCACTGCAGCGGCCCACAAAGCATGGGAGCTGTCCCTTTCCTGAACTGCGGCTGGGCCTATGAAATATGACTGCAGGGAGGGAGGCTTGGTGAAGGTCCTGTTACGTGGAGATTCAGTCTCAGCACCAAATTACTATTAACTTTTTGGAGGTGACCCATAATGAGCACTCCTGAGAAAGTGAAGTGAGAGTTACCTCATCACAGAAGATCTCATGAGGACTTCACCGTACCGTGTGGAAGAGTCCTGCGGTCCTGTGAGGCCGGGCAGTGCGGCGCATGACCAGCACCCCTGGGCTGGCCCTCACGATGGCTCTGTGAGGCCATCAGAGCCTCTCCTGCTGCCCTTGATGTCCCGGGGGCTACTTAGTGCCTGACTACCCTTAACCTCAATTTTTGACTTTAGTTTTTTTTCGGGGGGGGGGGGCGGTGCTATAGAGTACATGTAGGTTTTCCTTTGAAAAGGTTCTTCTCACTTTCAAAACTGGAGTGAACTTTACAGGAAAGTGACTCCTTGCTTCAAACCCTCCCTTTTGGAGTTGCTTAAGGCAGGGTGTGCCCCCAGGAGGTTTGCAAGCTGACAGCAACTGAGTCTGGGGAAGGCCCCCCAGAGCTGAGGGAAGGAGTGCTCACAGCTCTGGGGGGAAACCGATCCATTCCTTCAGTCCAGGGGAGTGTCAGTCACATCAGCTGAGCATTCTTGTAGAGGGACACCCGACCTCTCAGCACTGGCGAGCTGCACAAGCTGTCACCGAACCTTCAAGTCTCCAAGGACCGCAGGTTGCCTTGCTTCCCACCTGTGCGTCCCTGGGGCCTTGAGTCATCGAGCTCCTCTCTGGCAGTCAAGAGCTGCTTCTGCAAGTCTAGAAACCTCTCCCCAGGAGTCGCTTATTCCCTCTGGCGTTTCACTCCACCCCAGATGACTGAAAACCTAGAAACCAGCTAGTAAATAAGTGTCTTCCCTTTACGGCACTTGTGAGTAATCGCCATGCTCCTGGTGAGCACCTTATCATTCTAACACGAGAAGTGCTACTTTAAGCAGGATATATATCATCAAGCTGAATTGACTAGCTCAACCTATAACATATCATTGAGCATATTACTTATTGCCATAAGACTCAACAGGGAAAAATGATCAACTATAACAGATCTCAGGATGAAGATGCCGGGCAGAAGCCAGTCCCACCAAAGCAGCCTAGCAGATGACCCACTTGTGACGAAAGGGTCCTCTGGATGGGAAACACTTCACCAGTGACCGCACAGGGAACCCCAGAGCCATGGGCTCTGATGAGCAGCAGCTATTTCACCACTGCTGACCCCAGGGGCAGAGGCTAAGGGGAGGGGAATCTGGAATGGGCTCCTCCCAGAACCTGGCCACACCCCCACAGCTCCCACACCCAGGACAGAAGGCTAGGAAGAGATGAGCAAAGGACAAAGGCAAGGCTGGGGCAGAGGAGGTGTTAGGGCTGGGGGGGGGCCCTCTGGCATTAGGTGCAGAAGGGGGCTGCCCCATCCCCAGCCACCTTCACACAACCTGTACGGTCACAGGTGAGACACAGCAGGGAAGTGAACAGAAACGGGGTATTTACGGGTTGGTCTTGCTAAGAATGAAGAAAGCGCTCCCTTCAGGAATGGGGACGATTTTCTCTTTCATGTTCAACTCCGAGATTCTGCGAGGACGGGGGCCAGCAGGGACCTCGGGCTCCTCCTCCTCCTCCTCTTCCTCTTCCTCTTCATCTACTTTAAATGAGACACTTTTTTATAGACGTGACACAAAGGCTGCATTTGGGTTTTAATGATTCTCAATTTCACATGAGAATTTCGCTTACACTTCAACAACATCTATCACCTTACATGAATCAAAACCCTTTAGAATAGGCGCCAGGTGGTGGGGAGGCAGAGGACTGAGAATCTTGCCTGTCTGGTGAGTGTGTGCAGTTGTGGGCATAAGGTCCCCAGCAGATGACGAGCTGAGCACAGTCAAAAAAAAGGTGGCAGTGCTGGGATTCTCACTGCCATCCCCCGACACCCTGTTGTGTCCCTAGTAACCTCCTTGTCCAGCATTAGCCTGAAACACTGTGTAGGGCTTCATGTCACACACGATCAATTCCCCAAGCCCCACAGTCCCTCCTACATCAGCCAACAAAGGCACCGGTCAAATATGAAAATGTCAGATGAGTAGTAATAACTGGTTGCCTCCTAGAGAGACTTCCCAGCAAAGGCTGGCTTCTTCCCAATCCACCTACACTTGCTCTCCCACCACCTGGAATTTGGATTGTGTAAGCTACCTGCGACCAAGAGAAAAAGCAGGTGACTGGACTCATGGCCTCGGTGGCCTCAGCGGCCCACCCAGCGTGTGCCCCAGCTGAGCTAGCCAGCCACAGACTCAGCCGCTGATCACAGAGTGGCAGCAGAGCTACGTCACTCGTGAGCTGAGAGCCTGTTTCCAGCCCCGGAACCATACCTGGCACATCGCAAGGTGGGTAGGGGTCCTTGTCCTCATCCTCTTCTCGGTAGTCATCAATTGTAACCTAGGGTGACAGAGAGTTCTTGGGAGGAGGGGGATTCTGACTAACATGCATGTCGGAGGGCCGTGGGGAGGACTCGGCCCTGCCACTCAGCACAGGGCAGAGGAACTGTCTTCCGAGTGTGCGCGGTACCTGACTGAGTGTGCAGGGGCAGCAGGTGCCCCACACAGTGGCTCTGCGGGAGACGGAGGTCTGAGGGCAGATGAGGAGCACACTGGTCTGACCCTCGCAGCCCCGGCCGCAGCACCCAGCATTCTCATGCACTGACGGCTGCTGCCTGCCTTCTAGACAGTGAGCCCCAGGCAGGCAGGGGCCTCGTGGTCTGGTTCACTCTCAGTCCCCAGCATCTGACTCGTGGTAACCACACAACAAGTGTGTACTGAATCGGTGAACAAACAGCCAGAAATGAATGAAAAATCCAGAGCTGTCATACGTGGGACAGAGTTTGACAGTATAACCCTGACCCTGCGATCTCCTCTGGGGACAGGTATCTATTAACAATTCTTGATTTTAATCCTCACTGAGAAGACACCAACCCAGGCCAGGTCTGACCATACAAGGCCAATAAAGGACAAATAAGTGATCACGCCGGTCAAATATTTAACATACTGGTTCTCTGGTAAAATACTGGCTAACGGCCAGCTAAGTGCCCGAACTCAGAACCCCAGGGAAGGCAGCGTCTACAGCGGCACACCACACTCACACCTCGAAACATCACACAGGACACCTTCACGGCGGAAACGGAGCCTTTCTGGTGATAGCAACAGAATCGATGGAAACGAAAAGGGGAGAAGTGTTTCAGGTCACACACCTTGTTGTCACTGTTGGCTATCTGATTGACTTCCGGCTTGTTGCTCTTTTTGTTTTCCAGGCTTTCTTTTCTGCAGAGGAGAGAACAGGACGCAAGAAACCAAGTAACTATATTTCTGTGAATAAAACTGCTAATCAGGATTCTGAATCAACAGTGGCCCGATAAAGGACAGAATTTAATTGGAAACGACCCTAACAGCAAGAACACAGCACAACCCACATTACAGCTTCCTGTTCACTCAGTGCAGTGCTTCATTACACGGATCATCTTATTACAATTTTCACCCAAAAGCTAATCAGCATTGAATGCATCATTTATTTTATGATGCCAAAATTAACTGTAGTGACTCTTTATGCATGGGGGTGCGTGACGCCCACTCTCGGCTCCGCAATGAGAGCCAAGAGACTGGGTTCTGCCCCAGATTCCACAGAGGGCTGCAGCTGCTGCGGGGTCTTCGGGGCTCTGCCAGGCCTTGCCTGCAGCTGGCTCCCCAGGCAGCCCCCTAAGCAAACACCTTAGCTGAAAACGGAGTTACCTGGCGGTCTTTTTCCTTTCCTTTTCTTCAGCTTCCTCTTTCTGAGCAGTGTTCAGACTTTCAGCGTCAGCCAAGTTGTCTACAGCGATGGCCAAGAAGACATTCAGTAGGATATCTAATTTGAAGGGCATTTTAAGGGCATAACACCTGTTTAAAGTGTGGTCAAAAACAGCAACGTCACCCCCAGCCCCCCATTCTGGGCGGCTGGTAACAAAGCCAGAGGACCAGAGACCTGTTTTCTTTTAAAAAACAACAACAACAACAACAACAACAAAAACACCTAGAAAATGGTGGAAGACAGTCTGGAAAGAAGCAAAACTAAGATTTGCTAAGGTCCACGAAAACCTACGTGTGCTTACACATAGCGAGACCTATGACACACTTTGCAAGACAATCTACAATATAAACATGGCGTTTTCAATGCACTTTGCATTTTCTCTTCATGCATCTTGTTTCTTTTAAAATACACTCATCCACCTATAACATATCTACTCAGGGCACGCTTTCCAAAACAGACCCCTTTGAAGGCCACACATTATGCACACGGTGACCCCGTCACACAGAGCGAGCAGTCTGAGCCTCTCTCACTTGAGGCGGCCTTCAGAGTGTGCAGGCGCCCCCCGCGTGCACCGCACACACAGCGGCCACAGCGGGCCAGCCTGATGGCACCGCACCGTCCTCCGAATAGGCCCACTGTGGCGAAATCTTTGACCACTGTGCTTGACTTTCATTTTTTCAAACAGTACAAAGTTAAGTACTTGAACAAGTTGTAAGGTTTTAGGCTTTTACGATAACGTTGTAGGTGTGGTTTCCATGAATGATTGAAAAAAAAAAATTTCTGAACAGGATTCCCAAATCAGAAGATGCCTGTTTCTTATTCACCAGCAGTTAAGTCCGTTTTCCGAAAGCAGAGGGATCAGAGGACAGAAGTCAAGATGACTCCTGTCTCTGACTAAAGCTTCTCTCGGGCTGATGCCCAGCCCTCTGCGTGCGGGAGCCCCGGGCCTGAGGCGGGAGAGGGCACCACTGTGCTGCCCCACAGGCCCCGAGCAGCCTGGAATCTCAGGAGGGTCGCTGTAGACAAACATAGCTCCACAAGGGACCGATGAGGAGATAGCTTCCAGGGGATTTCGCGCTTGACTGATCTGTTCGTGTCTTGGAGAGGACAGAAACATGAGTGAATTACATTCAGACTTTCAAACCACCCTTGAGGTGCTAGACTATTTCTTAAACTCGTGGAGGGCTTCCACAAGTCTGCGGTGGCATTCATGTGTCTGTACAATAGCTCCTCCACCAAACATTTCCTGAGGGGCTGCGTGTGCCCGGTCTTGTGCGAGGCAGGGAGGACAGGGAGGTAAAGCAGACACGAGCAATGGTTATGGGTCATAAAAGTTCCAGTCGAGGTAAAGAGAGATCTGAGCTTCCAGAAGTCTAGGATTAGAGTACTTCTTGGCAGGGAAAAGGAATAAACAAATTGAAGAAAAGTCCCACAGCATGATACAGCAACAAGCCAACGGATATTCTACTTTCAAAAATGTACAGATCAGCAAAGCAAAATTAGGTTCAGGGGCGCTTGGGTCCATGCATTGAAGGTGGGTCCCCATCAGTTACGAAAGGTCTTAAGAAAACATAAATGTGCCCTAGCCTCCCAAAGATGATGGCATGGAGAACCACCTAGCTTTGTCCTAAGCTATCCCCATGGGACCTGCACAGGGGCTGTGACACCAGGCTGGGCGACCACGGGGGTCCTTGCCCAAGCCTGCTGTCACTCCTTAGAGCCTAGCTGGGACTCTGCCCCCACTACGCTGTCCCAGCAACTGTGAAGGAGGGCAGACTGAAAAGGTAAGGGCACCCCTCTCCTCATCACAACAGCTGCCACCACCCCAATGGGGAGATCCAGAGAGGGAGCAACAACACATGACAGGGACAACAACACAGCCCTGGTCAGCTTGAAGGATACAGTTCCCACAAATGAAGAGGATGATGAAGTAGATGCAGACAATCATTCCTGAAGATGACGGGCCCCCGTATGCCATAATGCCATCATACATCACAGCGTTCCAATCTTCGCCTGTCAGAATCTAAGAAGCCGAAACTTGGATCAGCCGGCAGGCAGTCCCACAAGGCCCAGGTGTTCTCCCAGAGCTCCTGGTGGCTGCCTAAATCTGGTTTAAGCTGCCTTTCAGAGTCTGGTTCACACTGAGCAAATCCACCTGTTATCGCCCAGAGTTTTCAAAACATTATTTTTTAATTAAACAAATAGATGAGTTAGTCATTCCAGTGAAATAACATACATGTAATGCTTACATACTCTTGGAGGGTGCCCCAGCCCAGTGGTAGTGCCCTCCCCAGCGAGTGTGCTGCTGGGCTGCCCCTCTCCAGGGCCTTTACCTGCGGACTTAAAGACACACTTACACACTCAGAGGAAAGAGGCAGTTGGTGACGTCTCTGGTTTATTAGACATAAAGGACATCATATATATGATTTTGTTGCTCTTTCCCCCTCAACAATATACTCTGGAGAACCTCTGTCAGTAGCTTCATGTCATTCTTTTTAACTACTGCCTAGCGTTCTACATATTGCAGTTAACCAAGTGTGGAAAGGGAGAATTACATCTATGAATTTTCACAAGCAGGGAATTCTCTAAGTACCTTATGCAAATTTACAAGCTACCTCAGGAATAGATACTAATAACTACCTGAGTTTCAAATATAATCTCCTCTACTGATAGTTGATAATTCGATCCATTATGAAATAGAATCAGATGAACATTAACAGCAATTTCAAAATACACTATCTTCCAGAAAAAGAGGCAGTGACAGAGACAGGAGAGAGCATTCTCCTTTATCATGTATCTGGACCAGATACTTTAAAAATTCAAACTGCCATGGGTCAAGACCAAGCAGGAAAATGGACAAATGATTCGAAAAGATACAGCGATTCACAGAAAAGGAACCATAAATGGCTCTTTGTCACGTGAAAAGATATTCAGGCTCACTCGTGATAAGAGAAATAAGAATTAAAACAACAAGACTCCGTTTTCACTGATCAGACAGGCAACACCCAGAAAGGGAGTGCGACCATGGGCAGGCCCCGCACTCCATCCCTGGAGGACAAGCGCGCACACCCTCGAGGAGAACACTGGGGCAGGAGCCTCGAGGTTGGAAGTGGACACACGCCTTCCAACCAGCAGAATTTATCCTACAGATTTACTCTCACACACGTGTCCCATGGTGTATGTTCAAGGTCACCCACTGAGGCGAGGCCAGACACAACAAAATATTTACCAGCAGGGGGCGAGCTCCGTGAATTATGGCACATCCGAACCACAGAATTTTCACAGTGTAGGAAAGGAGGTAACGGCCTTTTGCCGACCAATAGGGAAGGCTTTAGGACTTTTTAAGTGGCGAAAAGCAAGATGGGAAACAGCGTGCAGGATGACCTACCATCTGCGCGCGTTCACTAACTGATGTGTATCTCAAAGAGTGCACAGGGAGCTATTTAATGTTGGTTGCCTCCTAGAAGGGGGATTGGTGGGTGGGTGGGTGGGAGGGGGGCTTGTTTGTTACTTTATATCCTTTTGTAACATTTGAATTTTGTGCCATGTACATATATTACAAAACAACCACCACACAAGTTCCTCTGAAGGAAATCAGAAAAATAAATGACTTAATCAGTGGCCCAAAATTAAGTGTAATTCAAAAAATCTCAAAAAATTTTAAAAGGTAAGTATAATTCTGTCAGAGCCTATAGCAGTGACAGACATTTCATTCACTTCAAAATGACTAAGTGGGAAAGAATCTTAGAGATCCTTCCCCATAGCCTCTCATTTTTTGTTTTTTTTGTTTTTTGTTTTTCAGAAAAAGATAGTGACTTTCCAGGGTCAGAGCTGAGCACTGAGAGCCCTCTGGGCCCTTGATGCCCACTGCCCCCCGCACTGGCCTGGTCACCTCCCCAGCAGGGCCCCGAAGCTCCCTGACATGGCACGTGAAAAGCCCCAAGGGCAGATGGGGCTTTTAAATTTATCTGCCAGGCCCTGTCCACAGAAGGGCCCCAGCTCCCAACACAGGAAGATGAAGAGGGGTTAGAACAACTCAGCTTAGGGCCAGAGAGGGTGGAGAGGTTGCTATTCTGTCTCACACTGTCATCTGCTTTGCAGCCGCACTGTCCACAAAGGCCCCGAAAGCACCGACACCCTCAGAGTCTGCGTGTCCTCATCACATCCCATGCGGGAGGGCAAACGACAGGGCAGAAGGCTGGCACAGCTCTGTCATCACCCTGATTCCTCTGACTTCACGGAGGCATTAGGGCTTCAGAACTTACTCCCCTGCATACATCTGTGATGGCCAGGATTACAAAACTTGCCCACGACCAAAACTCAGCACAGAACCAGAAAAGGAGCCCGTCTCACAGAAACCCCAGGACCAGTGGGCTGACGAAAACATTACATCACACATCATGCAGTCAGCTGGATTAAGATGCCAAAGAAATGGCTTAAATGGCACAAAATTTGTCAGAGCATTATCGGGGCAAAGCTTACTAATGAAAGTGCAATCGTCTTGTCTTCCTGAGTTGGGGACAGACAGGAAGGTGTCTCCTAACGTGCTTCTCAGGGAGAGGCAGACGGGAGGGGGAGGGCTCACCTGGAACACTGTTAGAAGTGCTTGAGGGAAATTATCGAAGGTGCTCCTCTTGGTCTGTGTCTCGTCAAAATTAAACTTGCCACCAAACAGCTGCATCCCAAGCAAGGAGAAGATGATGATGAAGAGGAAAAGCAGAAGCAACAGTGAAGCAATGGACTTCATGGAGTTTAACAGGGATGCCACTAGGTTGCTCAGGGACGTCCAGTGCCTGCAAGTCAAGATGAGGGTGTAAGGCCAGAATGCAGAACACCCCCCTGGCCGGGGGTGTGGCTAACCACCACCTGGTATTCAGAAAACACCTGTCGAGACACACATGTGTCCTCACCTGGTCACTTTGAAAATTCGTAAGAGGCGCACACAGCGAAACACAGAGATCCCCAGGGGAGACATGATTTCCAGTTCCACCAGGATCGTCTCCGTAATTCCGCCACACACCACGAAGCAGTCAAACCGATTAAAGAGCGAGACGAAATATGCCTGGAGACCCAAGCTGTACATCTTTACCAGCATCTCACAGGTGAACAGGGCCAGGAGGACTTTGTTCGCAATATCTGGAAAGACAAAGAGGCTCCTGTCCTTGGGATCTCGTCGTGGCGGGGGGGCTCAGACTCTGCTCCTACCCTCCCATCAGCCCCTGCTGGAAATTCCCACGCACCTCTGCCCCTCTCCCTGCCAATGCCTCCATCACAGAAACGTGGCACTAACATGTGTGGTCTGCTTGTCTGCCAGGTCCTAGCCCTGTTGCTACTACCACCCTGGACGTGTGACTCTGCAGAGGCTCCTTGGTGTCTCTGGGCCTCTGTTTCACTGACTATAAAACAGGGAGGGGCAGTTTACCACATAATCTCTGATGCTTCCTTGACCTAAAAGCCTATGGTTCTCCATTTAGTCCATCATGTTATATTTTGTTTCCATCAGCCACAAAAGATCTGTCCAAGCCTGTTTACAGCGCCACAATATAAGAAGCAGTTGCTTATCAAGGTCACTTCTATCGGCAGAAAATGCCTCCCAGCAGGCTGGAGAGTTGGACAGAAACAGATTTGACCTGATGTGAGACAGGGCTTCTTGATGGCTCAAAACTGTCACACTCAGAAAGGGCTGTCTCTGGGGACAAAAACCACACCCCACTGCTGGGACAGTCAAGGCAGGGGAGCAATCACCACCTGCCAAGAACAACTGTAAGGGAAAATAAAGCTTCCGTTTAGTGGGGGTGGGGAGAAAGGATGGAGGTCCCTTCCAACTGGAAGATTCCTTGATCCTAGGTGGTCACAGGGTGAAGACAATGAGATGCCCTAGTGTTCATCAGCTCCAAGGTGCTTCCCTCACCACACACAGCCTGCAGCTCCATGCCAGGTGCACCCTGTACTTGGACAGTCTACTGTCTTCTAAGAGTGCACACCAGAAATGTTCTTGCACCCTTTTACACATCCAGCAGGTGAGACTGAAGTGCAGGTGACAGCCTCAGGGACCCCTCATTAGGGTCAAAAAGAGAATGGCCCCTGTTTGTACCTTGAATCTGCGTCAACCAGTCAGGCTGGTTGTAATGCTCAGAGGAAATGGTTAGGGTGTTGAGAAACACCAGGACAATAACCAGCCAGTAGAACGTGACAGACTTCACGGCAGCCCTACATCTTCTGCGACTGAATCGGTTCCAGCGACGCCAGCGTCGGCTGAAAAAGAGCCAGACGTTACTTCCCGAATGACAGACAGAGCCCTGCGTGTCCAATAAATATCACCGGGAAATCACTTGTCTCCCACCCCAGGAGGCCCAGTATGGGAGGCCCAGACTGGGGAGGGGGTGTGGGAAGGAAAGACAAGAAAAAAATGGCAGAGAAATGAACAGACCTCAGAATACAAATTACGTTGATCTTAAAATACTTTTTTTAAAGTATTATATCTTGATTTGATCATGCTATCAGTTTCCTTACTATGGCTTCGGAGAACTCCACAAGCTGTCACACAGAGTCCTCAGGCCAGTTAGAAAATCTAGGAATTACTAGACCCGTGTGCAGACGCAAAGCTGAGCTGGCATGCATATGCAGTCGCATGCCCCCATATGGCGCATGGGTCCGTTGGTGCACAGAGCTACTCAGCCCGTCAGGACATCTCTCGCAGCTTCTCAATCATCGTACAAAACTCATCAGGCAGTGGGGCGCTCCAAAACCACAGTCTTCCTTTTAGGGAAACTTTCAGTCCTTTCTTAAATCTGGGGGATTTTTCTGGAGCCTGGCAGAGCTGTCAAAGCTGAGTAGGACATGAGTCTTCGTACTGAGTCATCAGGTGCCCTTTCTCACTAGTGATGTTCAAAATATACCTTTAGGAGAAGAGCCAATATTGAATCGTGTTTTCATGCAAATAAAATGAGCTGAGCCAAACAGACAAGTAGCAAGTCCTTTGCTGCCTTTCAGTTCCAGTTTGTCATGAGGGAAAGTATTCTGTCCCTTGCCCTGTCTCTCTGTGGAAACACCCCTGACCCAGGATGGTTTGGTGAAGTGGGCTGTGCTCGAGGCACCTGAGTCAGAGGACTCTCCAGGCTGTGTCCAAGCGGCAGCCGTGGCTGACTCAGCTGTGCTGCCAGGCTAAACGCACTAAAACCCAAGGACCAAGCAAAGTAAGCACGTACTAACTCTTCAGCAAGACTGGGAACTAACAAGGTACATTGTGTTATTGCTCTTGCTGTATGGTTTCCAGTGGTAATAGCAGCTGGAAACAAGATGCCCAGCAAAGAAAAGTTCTACAGAGGACACTAAAGACTGTCCCCTCCAGACTGGATTCCTGCGGTGATGCACAATTTAGCACACACTAGCAAGGTGGATACTAGCCTGAGTAAGATCCAGCCCTGGTGGGTCTCTGCTGCAGTGACCAGTCATAGGTACCTCCCACCAATGTGACAATAAGGTCACCTTATTGCCACATCCCTGAAATCCTGTGGCACTCCCCATCTTGCCCCTCACTGGGGGCTGAGTGCCCAGGCTCTGTGCCAGGCACTGC
The DNA here is from genome assembly GCA_007922815.1 of Macrotus californicus. Classification (NCBI taxonomy): domain Eukaryota; kingdom Metazoa; phylum Chordata; class Mammalia; order Chiroptera; family Phyllostomidae; genus Macrotus; species Macrotus californicus. The sequence goes on along the minus strand of VMDR010001328.1, from coordinate 33,576 downwards.
GCATAGGGAGATGAAAAAGACACAGTCCCATGGCCCCTGTCCAAAGCATGCAGGGTCATAAATTATAAATCCATACCAAGTGCTATTCCCAAGGTACCGGATACAGGAGCAAAGAGAAGGGAGATGCTAATGCTCTTTGTAAGAGGACGCCTTCTCTGAAAAACTGAGATTTGCACTGACTGCTCTGCACAGTTCAGCAGGAGTCCGCAGGGGGCAGAGGGAAGGGCACCGCGCTCAGAGGCGATTTAGCTGAGAAGAAACAGCGTGTACGGCACGTTTGAAAACAGAGCAGTAGGGAGCAAGAAAGCACCGTGGAAAGATGAGGCCAGGTGGTGAGCCAGGGGTCAAATTATGAAGGAATTAACATGCCCTCTGGCAACAGGGAGTCATGGAAGGGCTTTTAAACTTAGTTTTAAAGCTGGTTTATTGAGATGTAATTTACAGATGATCAAAGTTTACTCCTTTTAGATACACTGTTTGTAACCATCACAACTAAGACTCACACTGTTCCCATCACTCAAAGTGCCACTCCTGGTCCTTTGAGGTCGAATCCTCACTCCAACCCCTGACAACTACCGATCTGGGTCTGGGGTGTTTTTGGTCCTATTGTTTTGCTTTATCCAGCATGTCCTGTAAATAGGCTTATACAATAGAGAGCTTTGTGAGACTGGCTTCTTTCACTTGGCAAAAATTCTCTTCAGATTCATTTGTGTTGTCCCTTCTATCAGTTTCTCCTTCTTATTGATGAGCATTTTTCCACCATATGGACGAACTGTAATTTATCTAACCAGTCACTGTTTGACAGACATTTGAGTTATTTACAGTTTTTGACAATTGTAAATACAACTGCCATAAACACACAAAAATTTTTGGGCAGGCATATATCTTCATTTCCCTTACATAAATCTTAGAAGTGGGATTATTGGGTCATAAGGTAAATATATGTCTAACTTTATAAGAAACTGCCAACTTGTTTTAAAAATGTCGGTCATTTGACAAATTAGAAGTACATGAGAATTCCCACTGATCTGCAGTCTTGTCAGAACTTAGTATTGTCAGACTTTTAAGTTTGACCCATAGGTATAAAGATATTTTCTAATAGGTATGTAGTGGTATCTCATTGTGATTGTAATCTGCATTTTCCTAATGACCAGTGGTCATTTCATGTGCTTACTCTCCATGCATCTCTCTTCTTTGACAACATGCCTCTTAAAATCTACTGACCATTTTATATTGGGTTGCTTTCTTATTATAGACACTATTCTTTATATATTATTCTCTCTATATACAAAGTACTAGTCCTTTATCAAATATGTTTTACAAATATTTTTTCTTCCAGTCTGGAGCTTATCTTTTTCATTTTCCATTGAAGAGCAAGAGTTTTCATTTTGATGAAGTCTAAATTATCAGTTTGTTTTTTTTTTCTGTTATGGCTGGTGCTTTGAGTGTTTTACCCAAGAAAACCTTTGCCTAACCCAAGGCCTCAAAGATATTCTCTTATGTTTTCTAGAATGTTTACAGTTTTAGGTTTCACATTTAGTTCTATGTTCAAGTTAAATTTTATATATAGTGGTAAAATGTTCTTAATGGAAAAAGAACATTTACATGGAAGAGCACAAAAATCATAGATATATAGCTCAAGGAGTTTTTACCAACTGACCATGCAGCCGCACGCAGGGCAAGAAACAGAACATTCCTAGCACCTCAGGAAACGTCTTAAACCTCCTTCCAAGAGAAGCCTTCAAGCAGAAATTGACAAGACGTACTACTCCTAGAGAAATGCCTCCAGGAGGGACATGAAGGGTTGGTTAGTGGTGAGAAAGTACTCACTGCTGTATCCTGTTGGCTCTACTAACTATGCTGCTCTCCTAGGCGGGAGCTTAACATTCACCAGGCAGACGGGTCTTCCATATGAATACTGCGCCCCATAGAGCAACTCCATGTAAAATTCAGAAGTTAAAGGTAACACACCAACACGCATGCTTAAGAAAAAATAGAAAGAAGATACTGACCTGAGCTTAGATTTTGAGATGGCTTGACTGAAAGACAAAAAGAGTATCATTCCTGTTAGGAAGGCTTGAGCACACCACCCCCCAACCCCCCACCCGTCATGTCAGCTGAGACATCAGAAAAGCCATGCACAGAAGCAGGATTCACACCCCCAGTCCCTGCAGCGGGCCAGCTGGGGTATTTGTGGAGCAGGAATAAGGTGCTGCCTGTCCAGGCAGGCCAGGCAGAGCATCCCCCAAGGGCCCTGGAAAGAGAAGGCTCTTAGCCAGATGCCCTGAGCAGCCATGGCACAAGCAGTGATGCCAGGGGTCCTTCTTCCCTGCCCCCACCCACGTTCCCCAAACTGAAATCAGCAGGGCCTCTCCTGCTGCAACCAGGCACCCATCTCGGCAGCAGCACATGACTCCACTGTGGCTAATGAAGCACTGGACTAGGAGTCCTGGCTCCACTATTCACTAACTGTGTGAGTCTGGGCAAGCAGCGTATCTTTTTCGGCCTCTGTGTTCTCATCTGTAAAATGGGGAAGACAAACCCATTTCCTGCCTATTTCAAAATATTGTGGGGAGGGCCAGAGCAAGAGAAAGGCAGCAAATTCACTTGGCAAACTGTTGAATGCCCTGCCTATAAGACATCATTTTTATGTACCTCTGTGAAGATCGAATTCTCTTAAAAACAACACCTGTACTTTGCAGAGATAAGACCTAAAAGATGCCACATGGAAGCAAACAAAACAAAACTGCATGGATCCCCCCCACAAGCAGGCAGTACTCTGCACATTCCACCCTGCTGGTCCCCCACTGCTGCAGTCCAAATCCTCCAGAAAAAAAGCCAATGGGGGTTAATGTGATGGCACCCTCCACTGTTAGAAAAGGGTGGTGCAAGGCTCCCAAGAAAAAGTGCTGTGAGCAGAGGCGGGCAGGGTCTCGCCATCCAGCTGCTGGGCATGAGGTTGGGAGAACCCATGCACAAAGGTTAACTTAAATATGTAGCACATTCTAGTCAGCCACTCTGCCATACAAGCTCTTCTTCTAAGCACTGACGCCAACACAAGACTTGAAGGAGAATTGGTCAGTTTACCCCCACCGCCGACACCCAGAGGGCCCAGCCTTGGCCACGCCTCTTCTTTTCCACCAGCACCTAGTGGACACAGTGGGACAGTGGGTCACCTGGCACACTGTGCAGCAGGCTGCACTTCGGCAGGACTGCTGCTCTGGAGGAAGAGGCATGGGAGGGGCTGGGAGTAGAAAAGGGACCAAGGGGTCCAGGGTGAGCCCAACCACCCCTTCTGCCCCTGAGGCTGTGGCCCCCGAGCTCCATTTGCTTCTCTAAGATGACGACAGCAAAAGCCAAGAGGGCAAGCAGCCCCCACACTCACCAGAGACTTCCACAGCAGCCTTGGTTCTCGCCTTCTCCACTTACGTTCTCTGTGTTCACAGACTCTGTCTCGCTGGTCGGCATGCTGGCTGTGGGGAGAAGAAAACCCTTCAGGTGGCACACCGGAGATGCTGCGTGCCCAGGACGGGGCTGGATACAAGATCCGCCACAAGGCAGACCTTCTGGGAATTGGGAGAAGGGTGATGAAGTGCCCTCAAGGGCTTGACCAGCAAAAGGAAGCACTGAGAAGTCAGGCACCTCCACTGTAGGAAAGCCTCTGCTTTCACAGTCTGCCCAGAAAGCCCAGAGTCCCCAATCAGGAGGAAATTCTGTCCCTCCAGATGATTCCCAGGAAAAGCAGCCTATGGACAAAACAATCCTGTCACTGCGCTGGGTACCAGCTCATTCTCCTGGCTTCCAGGTTTGCACTGAGAGGTCACCAAGGCATCTTAGGTACAGCTACGTCTCTGCTTGCCCCAGCAGGTGTACCAGAAAACCTGTGAGTAGACCAATACTTCATGAACAAAGTCTTACTTTAAACATATTGAAGGAGAGGAGGAATTGTGGGTAGAGAAGTACATGAAAGTACCAAGCACAAAGTCTTTTTTAAAATTTAAGAACTCTAACTGTTTTTAGCTAATTTATGTGATGTCTAAGTTCTGCTGAGCTTGTGAAGCCAACATGTAGAGGTTCTCACCAAAGAACCAGGACTAGGGCACTAGGAAGTACAGTCTATGGGTAGGAGGCTTCCCCTCACCCGGTGGCCAGAGGGCAAAGCTGACTGTGGTCCCAGTGCCGCCAGGGTCTCTGGGCATGTCCCCTCCTCCGCAGCAGGATCCTGAGCAGAAGTGGAGCAGATGTGGAAATGCACCTGCTATTGTCAGGAGGCCCAGGGACACCCCAGAGCCACCATCTGGCACTTGGGTGTTTTTCTGCATCCACCTGATTAACTCCATAAACATCACAAGTAAGAGCTGGAGACCAGGAGGTGAAGGAGGTGTGGGGCACAGGCAAGGGCTCAGCACTGCCCCTGCCCTGGAGGGCCCGTGGGAGAGGCAAGCCCCTGGTGGATTTCAATTAACTGTGAAATGCGGAAATATGGACCCCCCCTCGGCAGTCCAGGCAAGGAGTGACTAATTCTGCCCTGGAGTTAGGGGAGACCATGGAAGACGGAAACGTGGGAGAGTCACCCAAACACATGCACCACTTTTCCATGATGCATCATTTTGAACTGGAACTGTCTTCGTAGACCTTGTGGTGTCAACAAGAAGGCCTCCCCCTGTGGCCTCTTTCCACATGGCTTCTCCTAGCAAGGACACCTCGGTTTCATCTACAAACACTGATGGTGGTGCCCGAGCGCTGTGGTAGAGGCTGCGGCCAGCCCAGCTGGGTCAGTGGGTTCCATCTGCACAGCCTCCTGTCTGCCGACCCTGTTCTGGTGACAGGCATGGTTTAAATGACAAGGGGCGGGGACCTGGCTCACAGGGCCCCCGAGGTCTAAGGAGTATCTTTCCTGAGGGCAACAGAGAAGATCCCTTTCCTTTTGTGAGCACCCAGTAAACTGGGCCTGCCTGGGTGGGAGTCTTAGCAGCCACGTCCGGGAACGTTTAGGCAAAGGTTTCAAAGGAAAGGCCCAATGAGCAGAATTACAGACCCACATCACACAGCTGGTATTCTTGTGGAATAACCTTTCTCTTCCTTAGTTGGGTCAAAAGGAACCACTACAAACTTTGATTCACTTTCTCACAACTCCATGCAAAACAAAAACAAAACAAAAACAAAAAACCCAGAGACAAAAGTAAACCAAAAAACCAATAATCCAATCATGGAAAAACCTTTAGCAGAAAGCTCCACAAAAAGAAACACACACACAGAGATGCTCCTGCAATTCTCTTCTGCATGGCTGTTCCATGCCTTGGCTTCAGAAGAAAGACTAAAAAGTTGTAAAAGTCAACAAAGTTCATTGTTATAGGTTCTTCCCATAGGGTCAGCCTTCTTTTCAAGAACAGGACAAAGAAAATCATAGTGGGAGACCCTTGTAAGTATGACCATGAGCCATCTCTGTGGAATGTTTTCCTTGGTGGTCCAAGAGGGCAGAAGCTGAGAGCACTATGACGCAGGGTGGGATCGGGGGGTGGGGGTCCTGACTCTGCATGGGACAGAGTCCCCCCTCCCTCCAGGCTTTAGTGTCCTGGTCGCTCTACCTCTACTCTTAAGGGCCCTTTCACCTCTAACAGTTAACTACTTCATGGTTCTACTATTAATCATACTGTAACTTTAGTTATTATTTTGAAAAGAGCAAACTTCTGAACAAGCTAAATCTGTATGGCTTTTTATCCTCTGGGGCCACGTCCCATGATGATGCTATTGGCACAGGTGCAGCGTTTCGTTCCTGAAGCTTCATGTTTCAAACGACATGACAGAAACAGGCTAAAGCACACACTGCCCGTGGGGGTGGGGGAGACATTGCGTGGCACTTCTGGCTCTGTGCCAGCCGTTAGTGAACGAACCGTTCTAGTTGCTCTCAACCTAAATGAGGGGAAAGATGAGAAATAAAGCCAAATTCCCCAAATAGCAACAAAGAGACACATGGTGTGGCACACTTCTGGGCTATGCCAATGGAAAGAGGTCCTCTGCCTTCCCAGCTGATGCCAGCCCATCCTTCGGGTAGGGCGGGGTGGTAGCTGAGCGTGGGCTCTCAGGTTGTCCAGATCTAAGTTTAACTTCATGTTGGTGACCGGGGTTCTCCAAGGCCCCATGTTCCTACCTATAAAATGGGGAGTACCTACATCTCAGGGCTGCTGGCAGAACTAAATGAAATAAAACACAGTGTGAGTCACACCGCAGTGGGTCACCCTGCAGTGGGTTATCCCAGAACAGGTCCACAGTGTCAGGCAATCAGTGAGGCTCCTGATTGGTAACTCTATCATCTTGGCAAAGCTCTCATGGAGCTCTCTGGATGCAAGGCAACATTCCCTGGACGGTCTAAGTCCAGTGTCGCTTCCCCCAACCATGTGCATTACTGCACAGAGGCGTCTGGTGTGACAGTCTCCACACTTGTGACTCGCTCTTGCTCTGTATCTCTTCTGTCCCACACTGAGTTACTTCTGTCTAACTTAGCCTGTTGTGGGGACAGCACTTTTTCTGTTACAATTGCTTGACACCTACCGAGCCACAGACCCGTAATAAGTAAATCTATTCCAGAATGATGTCGCCAGGAAGAGTGGGGAGGAGAGTGACTATACTAGAATTTGGTGACTTCATTTGGTCCTAGAAATGGACCTTGACCCAGTCCCTAAATCTGAGCAGAGGAACCGAGCTCTGACTGGGGCCCCACAGCCTTTCTGTCCACTCCAGCCTCTCCGTCCCTGCTCCAGAATAGCATTTCCTTTCCCAAAAGTATAGAAAACATCAGGCCCAGTGGGCATAAGCAAGGAGCTTATATGTACATTAAAACATTTCACCCTTCATTTGCACTGGACATTCATTGTTTTAGTGTTAATAAATTGATACAAGTTTTACTTCACTTAGCCCCATATAATCTCATCTACATATTTAAAAATGAAGACAGGAGAATCACAGACAATTAAGACTGGAAGGGGCTTCTGAGATCACATGAACAAACCGTGATTTGACAGATGAGAGAACTGGCCGGCTGGCCTTGGGACACAAGCTCAGGCATAAGGAAGCTCTCCTGCTCCCTGCTCAGCGTCCTTCCCAGCATGCCACGCCATCCCTCTGGCCTTGACACGTAGGTGACAGATATCCTGGTATACATTTTGGTATTGGTATATGTTGGTGTACACAGTGGTATATATTTAAAACTCTACAAATCAAAAAGTTCCAAAAGCCAAGCAAGCCTCTTATGCATCAGCATCAGCTTGCTGCCCTAATGACCTTTATGAACCCTGAGAAACATGACATACAGCCTGACCACTTACCAAAGGTCGGGCCAGCAAACATGGATAGTGAAAAATTCAAGCTGACATTAAGACTTTGTAAAAATCAAAACAAGAATTATAGAAACCCAAGTAAATAAACTCGTGGGCAAATTACTATAACACATGCCCTTTCCCCCAAACCAACAGCCCTCTGTGCCCTTCAGCAGGGATCCAGTGTTAATTGCTGATAAGTGGACAGACCCATCAGGATGCAAGAAGAGAGACCCCTCTGACCCCACCGTGCCAGCCACCTGCACCAGACCCTCCCGCAGAGGCAAGCCCGGGACCATCTGCATGTGGAGAAGTTGTAAGTTCTTTTCCCTCACACATTCCAGGAAATTTTTGAGTTTTGTTGAGGAAGTTCTCACTTTTTTTAAAAATACATAAATTTAAAAACCATTTTCAGTGAATCTGGGTGAACCTAGGCATGAGGACAAGCCTGATGCCTGTAATGGGATACTGGCTCACACTGCCATTTACCTGCTGAAAACCTGGGGAAGCTCAGGGCCCCTGCTTCGTGATCTATCCCATGCACTGGGCTCTGTGGGGAGAGTTTACTTGGGCTTCGAGTGCAGGGGCACCGAGGACGGGCCCTGAGTGCTGCTATCGGTCAGGAGAGCAGGCCAGACAGCACCCTGGACCGTAGAGGAGGGATGCCAGGGCCTTTCCTGGCAGCCCAGGTCACATTATTTCTCTAACACTTTATATGGGGCCCAATGCCATCATAGGCAATGCCACACAAAATAAACCAGGGAAATGCACGTTCTTGGGCCAGCACAACAGAGAGCACTTCCGCCAGTGCCTGAACGGTCCTCTCTCTACTCTCAGTCTAAAGGACAACATACCTCTCAACCAAATTGTCCTGGCTTGTGAATTCAGAGGGAAAACACACACACACACACACACACACACACACACACACACACACACACACACGATTGATGACTCTGTGCATGGGTCCAAGTAGGCAGCCCCAAAATTATGTTCACTGTGAATGATCACAGCAAAATCTCAGAACAACTTCCTTCAGTGATGGAGGCTACTGAAGCCAAGACTCCAGAAGAATGCCAGAGAAGCTCGGTCTTTGTCACTGGTGATGTGAGGACTGGCCCCTTTTCCTCCTGGGCTTAGTTACCTAACCTAGAATTCAGGTGTCGGGTAATACCACCTCTGAGACCCATGATCTCTGACCTCCTACAACTGAGTAAAAAGGAAACACCCACATGCTGTCTAGTTTTACCCCTAGCACCAGGGGGGGTTTCCCTGGCGTTCCCCCAGCTCAGCAAGGAGAGCAGGGACTGAGGACTGTGAGGTCCCTCTCATCCCTCAGGAGGGTCACCAGAAGTCACCTCCCAGCAGAACAGCCTAGAAACTGGAGAAGCACAAGAAGGAGCAGCCTCTGAGAGCCCCGAGCCAGCCAAACTGGGCCCACAGATGTCCTCAGCCTCCAGGAGCTTCACTCTTCTGCTGGCCCCACAGAACAGGCTTTTGTGTGCGCTGAGGGTTTCTTTCAGCATCTCCCTCCATGCCCCAGCAGCCTGCAGCTCCCCACTCTTTCCTTTCAAAGGCAGGGTGAGGGGTGAGGCTGGAAAATTGAGCAGGGGCAGTCATGGCCGCCTTCCTCAAAGAGAGGGAATCCGAAGCCAAGATCTTGTGTTTTTATCTTATTTTCATGACAAGCATGAGCAGTGCCATGACAACCCCTGAAGGAATTTGCCTGTGCTTGCTAGTGCTGACATGCTTAGCTGTCATAGGGTAACAGATTCTTGTTGCTATAAAGAAGCCAGACTCTTCTTGGAGAATGTGGGTCAAGGCCAAACCAAGGTTTCTGTGTCTGAAGCAAGAATTATGCCCTGACAGTAACTATTCCTATATGACCAGTGACATGGGGAGCACAGCATCCACACAACAGCCTCTGCCCCACTTGTCACCAGCAATGTCAGGGCCTGCCTCAGGGCCCCAGAGTAGCTCAGTCAACAAAAGACCTCCCCTACTCAAAATACAGAAAGTTTCCTGGAAATATTACACTGCTTCCTCTCCCTACAGATTTCTCAGAAAGTTGAGAGAGAAGCCTCAAGAATCCTTGAAAAGTCATAGGGCCCAAGTCATGGCTGAAGAGGGCAGGTACCTAGAAGCCCAAAGAGGGGTCTCTTCTCTTCTGGGGACAGAAACCACTCATCTCCTCATGCCCTGCCAAGAGCTATAGTCCTCAGTGGTCTCTGAAAACGTGTTTTCTTTCATCCGTGACAGTATTTCTCACTTAGCTGAAGTCCGTTTTTCCTGCAGAGGCCTCCAGGAGCTGCAGAGAGCTGAGCCTTTTCTTCAAAAACACTAAAGCTGAACAAATCAGCCCATCTCTGCCCCCAACTCACTGTCCTATGGTCAGGCAAGTTCCTGCTCCAAGTCCTCTTCCTCCCAGGGCCACGACATGCTCTTGGAGTAATGGGGGCTTTTATCCAATAGTCTCTCTGTCCCTTTTCCCTTTCAGGCCTTCTGATGAGAGCGGGGCTCTAATACAACCTTCAGTCAGACCACCCGTGGCTCGTTCAAGTCCAATTCCCAAAACCTTTGGGCTCAGTCTTCCCACAGGTGGCAGAGGCCACTCCTGAGAAAATATTGCAACATGTCCCCTCTTCTATCTTGGCAGCTGGCTTTGTGCCCCTGCAGAGCCGTCTAAACACTCTCAGAGAGACTCCTCCTGCAGAGTTGTCTTGGTGGGGGTAACCAGGCAGACAGGGCGGTGTGCAAAGGCAAAGCTTCGCACTGGGCAGGGCAGGTACCAGGTGTTTGCATAACTCCCCTGTTTGGGGACGGTCCTCACACCAACCCCAGGGTTTCCAAGAAGGGGCTATGTTTAGCATTCCCACCTGGGCCCTTTCCTCATGTCTACTTTACAAAGGCAAGTATCCAAAAATCCTTGCATCCTAAAAGTGTATTTTTAACTTCATTTGTGAAACAGCCTCTAGTAGCTTGAACATGATCCTGGGCAAACCTGCCAGAAAGTGAAAGACCAAGAGGCCATTTGAAAAATGTACCCTGGGGAAAAAAATCAATCAAATAACATCATTGGACTTCCATCTAAACTGAAACATTTTAGATGAAAGATGAAGAAGCATCATTTGGGGAAAAGTGTTTAAAAATCTGTCTTCCAGTCTAAGAATATTCATGCTGAATTAAATTTTCTGAGTTGGTTCAGCTACTTCTTTAAAAGGTACAGTTCACAGAGAAAGGAAATTGCAATGCTGTCTTGCAAAGACACACATTTTGAGGAAAGACAAGAAGAAAACAACACAACCAAGTTTCAAAGAAATCAGGCAATTGAAACATAGGCATCTTAACAGACACAGCACACAGGGACATGCACGTCACACCATGCCTATGTGTGAGCACAGGCAGCAGAGGCCCCAGGAGAAGAGCCTCCTGGGGCCGAGGTTCAAGCTCAGCTATTTACCGTGATCTTTAGCCCTGCGTTGGCGAAAGCAGCAAAACTTCCTTTTCTTCTTATCCTCTTTTAGCAAGTCAGCCAATGTGACCCCTTCAGGTTGAACACAAGGGATTTCATTATGACTCAGCAGAGGGCAGCAAGAGCAGTGCAAACAGGGCCCTGAGGGCCCGAGAGGCACAAACATCCATGGGCTCTGATATGCAAAACCTGAAACCGTCCTAGGGGAAACCTGCAGTTCAGGATCTGGCCAGTGCAGTGAAAGTGCACATTTTACAGCTAGTGTACAGAATGTCTGTCTTTAAGAATCTGTCCTAAATAAACAACCAATGGCAGTAAACAACCAAGCCACTAACAATAAACAATCAGCCTAGTCTGGACAAACGTTTCCAGTGTTTGGCCTCCCCTCTAAGAAGGGTAGTAAGGGTGTTAGGGAGAGGGCACTTCAGAGGGAGTCAGGAGTCCTGGGTGCTGACCGGCTGTTCGCGTCCAGCCAGTATTGTTATCAGGAACAGGACATGTGGATGTCAGAAAGGTGGGCTCTGGGCTTGGACACACCAGGTCCAATCCCAGCCCTGCTACTGACTGGCTAGATGACCACAGACAGGTTACCTGATTTTGTTAAGCCTTAGTGTCGTCACTCATGAGATGTTAATAGTAGCTGGACCTACACTTCATAAAGGGTTGTTTTAAGAAGAAACTAGTAAATACGGTAATACAAGAGTTGTGCTCAGCTCTGGCAAGGCGTGGTCAGCCACTGCGACTATAGCTCCCCTGTGGCTGCTAGGACACCAGAGAAATGATTCTAGGGTCTCCGTCACCTTCCAGCCCTGCGATATGGTGGTCGTTCCATGCTGGCTAGTCCTTGTTGTAGAGGCCAAGCACTTCAGGGACGGGGACTGCAGAGGCAGTGTGGGGCAGCAGAAAGAATGCCAAGCGGGCAGGGGCCTGCAGGGGACGCCATGTGCACACACCGTCAGTGAGAGTATAACCTGCCATCACTGGGCCTAGCACCCCTAGTTCTAAATGGCATGCCCTTTGACCCAGCAAAACCCTTTCTGGTAATCTCCCATGAGAACGTGAACGTGAGGGTACAGACACAGGTGCATGCATTTGTGGGGATTAACGATGGCTAATGTGAACACTGTGCCAGAACCTGGGTTCAAATCCCAGCTTTGCCACTTAATAGTCATGGAATCTGGGAAGCTACTTAACACCTTTTGTGCTTCAGGTTCCTCATCTGTTAAGTCCTTGTCTTACAGAGTTGCACCCACAACCCTAAAACAGTGCCTCACACACGGGAAGCTCTTCACAAATGTGAGATGTTATTCTGTGTTCTTTCATTCGACAAAGAGTATTTGGGACCATCACTGCACTAGGTGTGGGCTACATGATGAAGAGCAGGAAGAGACCCCGGGCCTGCCCCGTGGCGCACACAGTCTCAGGGCACAGAAGGCGTCAGTCAGGCAATCACACCAACGAGGACAAAACCGCAACCCTGACGACTGCCGTGACGCGAAGGCCCATGTGCTATACACAGTCCACTGCAACAGCCTTTACATCAGCAAACTGGAGAAACAAGTCTAGGTGCCGTTTTAAAAATACGGGAAGATGTCTGCGGCATATGGTTCGGTGAAAAAGTCAAGGTGCAGAACCTTCTGTGCCAGGCGGTCTCCGGTGAGGACCTGTGAGCGAGCTGCCTGGGCCAAGTCCTATGTTCCTATGTGCAGAGATGAGGTCGGAAAGAACAGGCCCCAAACCGCCAGGTCTGGTTCTCTCTCAGAAGAGGAACGCGAGAATGTTATTTCTTTGATACTGTATGAATTTTTTACAGGGGATAAATGCTATTTTTGTCATTGAAATACATTAAAAGCAAACAAAACAACCCTGACTTGGGACTCCACAAACCTGGCAGGAGAGCCTCCTGGTCTCCATCTCCATGGTGGGGCAACCACCCTCAAATTCGTCTCCCTTCGGCTCTTTGGAGACCTACCCAGGGCCAACAACTGCCCCCCGGTAGCACTAGGGGAGCAGCAGGCCCTCCCCACTCGGCCTTCCCAGGCATGGAGCTTCCAGCAGCCTCTCCAGAGAGCACAGCGGGCTTGGCCGCGTGTTTGCCACATGCAGCTCTAACTGCGGCCTTTTGCTTTACAGACTTTAATTGAATGTTTGCCACTTGGAACCTGCACCCTGAGGTAGTTTAACTGTGATGAAAGCAGTTTTAGAAATCAAATTTTGAAGACAGAACCCTTTTAAATAGGACCAGAAAATGTCCATGCCTTGTGCTTGCAAACAGCTATTCCACCACTATTTTCTGCCCACCCCACCCCCAAATCATACATCACAGTAAGAGTGGCCCAGAGGGCAGGTGCGAAAGGGAGGTGACGGCTATGGCAGCCTTGTGCACCGAGACCTGGGGCACAGAATTGCAGAGGGAGGCAGGCAGGGGCAGGGCTCAAGGCCCCGACCTGGGGCTGCTGACGAAGAGGACACAGGCTCTCCTGTGGCCACAGGTAGAGTGTCAAGCATTCTCTCCCTTTCTCTGGGCATCAATTCCCCTCTGACAGGGATTACTGATCATTCCTAGTTCCCACAGTGAAACTGCCCTGCTTTTTTGGCCAGAACTTTAGAATTAGCTCCCTTTAAAACCATTTCATTATTTTTAATGCTATTTTTTAAGACTAATCACTGACAATGAGAAGAGTTTAAAATAGAACTTCAGGCTTTCAGATTCTAATGGCCCTAGAAAAACTCCATTGTTAACGCAGAAACAGCTGCATACGTCTAAAAAATCACTTTGAGATTTGGCAGGGTTTCTTAAGAAACTTGAAGCTCAGCAAAAACTTAAATAAATTATCCTTGCAAATTTCCCAAATGCTCAGGAACTCACTTCCAAGGGGATTTTGTCCATTCAATTAATTGTGTGATACCAGCTTTCTAACAGCGAATTTAAGGAGGTGACATTTTAAGTAGTCCGTGAACACACAAAGCGAGAGCTGCCCGTCACGGCAGCCACCAGACACCCCAGGAGCGACCTGACTGCTTCTCCTTTGTCTTCACTCAGGTGAAAGCCTGGAACAGTGTGCTCTTCAGTGGGAAGGCGTCAGGAGTGCCCCACCTTGGCTTTACATTGGAACCTCTAGGAAGCTGTAAATAAAGCCAAGTCCCAGTCCCACCACGGACCAGCTCATCAGCATAGGGGTGGGTGTGGCATCAGGATGCATTTGAGCCGCACAGGTGATGGGCACGTCCAGACAGAGTTGGGTACCACAGGAGCAGAGAGAAAACATAACGTGAGCATATCTCCAAGCACCTGACTTGACATCTGTTCTCTGACAGAAGCATCAACCAACTACAAATGGACTTCGAGAGCCAGAAAACTGTGTTTCCATATCTTAAAAGTGACCAGGTCAGCAGGTTTGTTTTCCATCAGGACTTGGGAAACTTACAGTTTCTAAACAGGGAAGTGTTGGGCATAGGACTAAACAGGTCCTCACCCTGGGGTTGGGTAGAGGTCTAGTAGAATCTGCAAAAATAATTCTGCTTAGGTCAAGTTTTCCTGGCATCTCTGATGGCTGGGGCAGCAGCTAGTCCTCCTACAGCTGTGGTGGCTCCTACCAGTCATCAGACATGTAACCCTCATGACAACCCTTCAGGCAAATAGCTTTATCCCCTCCTTGCAGACAAGGAAACAGGCTCAGAGATGCTGGATAATGTGCCTATCACTCAAGTCCAAAAGCTCAACTGCAGCCAGCTCCAGGGAAAAGGCAGCAGAATGACCTCCAGCCCAGCGCCCCTCCTGTGGGCTCGTGACACGGGCTATTAGTAACATTAGTAATGGCCTCTTCCCCTCCCCTTTGCTCCTCTCAGCTGAGGCTCAGCTGTCAGGAAGTGCTTCTTCTCACACTGTCATTAACTCCTCAGTGTCTGGCAGGAAGCTGCCCTAATCCCATCCAGGACCCAGCTGAAAATGGCAATCCGTGGAGTCAGCGTCCTAAAAAAGGCGGACAAAGTCAGGAGCCCAAAGCCAAGTCCCGTCCCCTTCCCCAGAGACAATGCAGAAGCAGGGCTGGGTGTGAGGTGTGGGGGCATGGATCTGACACACCCAGGGGGCAGGCCTGCACCAGCCACGCCCACATGTCACTGCCTGCTCACAGGTGACAGAGACTAGGCCTAGGTGTGCAGGTAGTAAGTCAACCTCTGTTTGTTGGTGAGGAGAACCACGTGGGCCTTGTTGAACACTCTCCCCTGTGATTTCTGGCTGGCACAAGAAGAAAATGGTCAGCAGCCACGGGAGGTTGCCAGAACGCCCCTTCTCCAGAATACCTGGGTCGCTGGACCTCATGGGGAGGTCACCAGGGCTCTCTTAAGTCATTTCATCCCAACACGGTTTCCACAGCCTGGGACTTATGCCTTTATTTTCAACCCTAATCATCAGGGCTCTGAGGCTCTGATGACTCGGGAAAGACTGTGAGCCTCACTCCACAGGAGGCCACAGCACTTGGCAAATGAGCATGACAAAGAACAAGGGCGCTCCACAGAAGTATGTGCTATAAAGGACCAAACTCCAAGCTGGTTACGCAGGTACAGTCACACATTTCTGTGTGTAGCAGAAGCCACAGTTCTGACATTCCAGAGATACAGTGTGGCTTTATGGGATTTGGAGCCCTGGTTACAGAGTGAACTCTGAGCATCCCCTTCCAAAGGGGATTTCTTTCCTTGATTATATTAATAAGTAATGTGCTGAAGGGTTTTAAACATTTGTAACCTTCCTCACCTTGTCCATGCCTTTCCTTGGCTTAAGCTCTTCCCACCTCCTGCAGCCCAGGGTGGCTCATCCCTCAGAGTTCAGCAAGGTTACCACCTCTTCCATGGAGCCTTCCATATGTTCCCATCAGCCTGCATCACTGTACTCTCTGGGCTCCCATGGAAGACTGCTGGCCCTTGACTACAGTGCCAGCTGGTCCACTGCCTTGCACTAAGGCACCACTTCTCCGTCTTCCCTCCACGGCAAGGTCTCCAAAGGCAGAGGCCCTGATTTTGTCATCACATGGTTGAGTTCTTTAAGAACAGCAGTGGGACACAGGAAATGTTGGGCTGAGACACAAGAGTGGACCCTCGGGACTACTAGCAGTCAATGCCTCAAGTCCACAAAAATCCCTCCTCTTCAAATCACAGGCCGTAGACAACAGTCCCACTGCCACTGAGGCTGGCACCACTAACTCAGATCCCTGTCCATTTCTAGAGGCGGGGCAATAGAGATGAAAGGACATCAGACTGCGAGAGGACCTTGCTCAGCTCTCTACAGGACACTCTTAAACTAGCTTTCTCTGTGCTCTGCTCAGAAAAAGTGCAGTACCTTCTCTGGTTTACACACAGCACATGCTAGGTGCTGGGCTCAGGAGAAGGGGGGCAGACGTCCACAGGTCAGCACCTGCGCTGGGGTTTGGAATAAGAGGAAAAGCACAGTAGGCATTGCCCAGGCTTCACACAAGTGGCTTGTTGCTGGTCACACGACAGGTGTCAAGGCTGTGGGGATTCAGGCTGTCTCTAACATGTGGGAAAGCTGTGCCAAAGACATGCAGACACTCTTCTTATACCTGATCACCTAGAGCAGTGGCCCCAACCTTTTTGGCACCAGAGACCAGTTTTGCTCCCTCACCTGCCCTTCACCTCCTGCTCTGTGGCCCAGTTCCTAACAGGCCGTGGACTGGTACCGGTCCATGGCCCAGAGGGTGGGAACCCATTACCTAGAGGATACCACTGAGTTTGAAACTCAAATGTCCACTTATAAACTCTAATCTCAAATTCAACAAACACAGCTCTATAAATCCTCCTACAGTTTCCTTGTCCTTAGGTGGCGAACCTGGGGCTCTTCCTTTAGGAGCAGTGGGTGGGTCCTGGGAACAAACAAGGAAGGGAAGGAGAAGAGAGCACCTACATTCCACTAGCTCCCCCACTGGCTCACAGGACTCAGTCAATTGGTTACATCCATGATAGCAGGAAACCCTCACTCCCCGTGGAATCCCAGCCTCAGGGTACCAGTCAAGAATCCCCTCCAGCATGGGCCTCAGCCCCCACACTGCCCTGCCCACAGAAGTAGCACAGGGTGGCCTCACTCTCCCCGCTTTGTGTCTCCCTGATCTGCACATCCTCTGTGCTCCAGCCAACCCAATGGTCCATCACTTTCTCCCTGAGCCTTGCGTTTGCCCACTCAATGCCCTCCTCATGCCATTGCTGTGGCTCAGAATGTTTTTCCTGACACTGAGCTGTGACATATCTCAGACCCACCTTCCTTCAAGGCCCAGGTCCAATGCTTTCACAGCTCTCTCCTGGAGCCCTGCCTCCTCTCAGCCCCCAGCTCATGCCTGCCTCCCCTACGACCCATGTCTCCGTCTCCATGTGTGTGCGGGCCTGCCCTTCCCCAGAAGGAGCAAACACAGCCTCTCCATCTCAGGAGTCCTCCGGATCAGCCCCCAGCCTTGCTGGATGAAGAAGTGACTGTGCGACATCTGAGGGGCTCCATTCAAGGTGGCTCCCTCAGCCACCTTCCGTGAGGTAGAGCCTAATTTGGTTTCCCAGGCCTCTCAATAAACATGCACCTCCAAAGTATGTTGTCAGTCTTTACTATCAACTATTCTAGACCTGAAACAAATCACACACATCTTAGTCAAATCCACTGCTAAACGTCTATACCCACCCTTACCCGAGGCACAGATGGCCCCAGGAAGAGTAAGAGCACGTCTGTGAGAAGAGCATATGGTAGAACAGACATCTTGGCTGACACTGACAATTAATTCCAGTGGTTGACTGAGCACTGGGCCTTCCTAGTGCAGGAAGTACCCGGGGGTGCCTAGTGTCAGGGTGAGGTACGGGGTGGGTGGGCTCCAAGGAAGCCACACTGACTCATATGCCTCCTAATGTTACCCAGAGCTGGTTTCTCCTCAACCTCTGGTGGGCTAAGCATTTGGCGTCCCATGGCTGGCACAGGTGGGAGCCATTTCAGATAGCAGAGGGGTAGAGAGGGCCCCTGCTCTTCAAGTTCCAATTACACTGCTCACTCCGAAGGGAAGGAACCAAAACGTGGGCTCCTGTGATACAAGGTGAATATGTGTCTTACCCCATCCCATCCTGCTCAAAAGGGGCAGGGCTTACTGAATTCCTGAAGTGATCAGTGAGTCTGGCTGACCCTCTTCCACCATAAAGCCACGTGACTAGATACAACTCTAAAACCCAAACCTTAGGCAGAAGTTCAGAGGCAAGTAAATGGACTTGTTCTCTCTGATGTACAGACAGAAGGAACTGCGTGGCCGAGAGGAGGCCATGGTCTCACAGGCTGGGTCAGAGGGGAGGAACGCCTGCTGTCAGGCAGGCACCTGCATCTCACACACGCTCTGTCTGGTCAAGAGCAGGAAAGGTGCTACGTACTATTCCGTTTGCTTTCCTCTCCTCCTTCCTCCTCATTCTCAGGATCAATATCTTCTGCTTGGGTAATCCAATCCAAGTAGCCCTTTAGGTCCTCTTCAAGCTGCTGCTTCTCCCGGAGCTTCTGGAAATCTCCCCGGGCTTTTGCCTTCTCCCTTTCCTTTGAGAATTCTCTGAGGGAGGCAAAGAGAACAGGCACATGTCAGGACACCCTCGGGGACCCGCACTATGAGCCATCTGCCCTGCGGCACAACAGTCTTGTGGCAGGACACACAGCACTAAGTACAGCCACACAAACACAGCAACAGGGACCACACATGTGGACAGACAAGACAGTGTCTTCCCAAGCAAGACTGTGGGCGTCAGAGCTGCGGAGGCCACACTGACACACATGCACCCTCTCTTGGAAAATGAGCTCCCTTCAGGGTTTCAGTGGTCCCGAGGAGCCAAAGCCAAAAACATCATGTGCTCTCATGGCAGGCTGGCTGACATCCCGTCCCCAGTCCCCCTGACCAAGGGCCTGAACTCAGAGATGCCCTGCCCGCCCAGACTTCCTCAGATAGTGAGCGTCACACTTCAAAGAGAAAGGACCCAGAAGGGCCAAGCTGTGGTCAAGAGAACACCCAGAGCAGTGTTTCTGCAATACTTCCTAAAACTCAGCATTCCTGATGTGAGCTGACCCCTTTGTCCAAACCAAGAGTGCTGAAAGGTGGAGCGGTCCAGGCTCCCGTCCCCACCACCTGCAGGTGCAGGGCAGAGCAGTGCACAGGGTCAGAGCAGACACACCTCACAGCCCAGTTCTCCCAACCCAGGCAGGAAATGGAGCACTGGTGAACACAACTGTTTTTTTAACCCTTGCTTCTTGCCATGATCTTCCTCCCGAAAGTCTTCCTTGTAGGAGGTGAAGAGGCAGTACAATTTGTTGCCCATTCATAGAAACACCTGCCCTGGAAAGGCTTTGGCAGGCGTGTACATGTTCCCAACTGGTCGTGTTTACTCCGCCTTTCATGTCTCCACGTTTATTCCTATGCACATATACAGAATCCCACATTTGCTCAGCAAGTCTGAGAGTCAGGTGGGTGATTACCCAATACTCATGTACAAGGAACCATCTGCCTCTCCAACCGCGAATTGTTACAGGAGCCAAGTTATGTAAGTTGCAGATTTAGTGATTATGATGAAAAAGCTCCTAAGAATGCAGATGAGATTCCCAGCAGCGCAGCTTCTGCACACAGACCCCTGGATTCCAACAGAGGTAACATCTGTCTGTCTTCTGCCTTCCGCTCAATCCAAAGCCAGCACACCTCCCTTTCAGGGACCTCATTAACCCAACCCAACTAAGGAAGTAGAAAAATGGCCTGCTTACATAAAGCTAACCCCCATTCTCTTTCTTCCCTCCCCTCAACTCAGGGCTGTCCAAGGGCTGAACAGATACGTGAACACCCAGCGAAGCTGATTCTTCAGATAGGGAACTGGAATCCCGGCCAAGGTTTCACCCTCTGTCCACATTACAGAGGACAACACTTATTGCTCCTAAATCACCCACTCTTCTGTTGCTCCAGGACCTGTCCTTGGCTCTGTTAGGGCTGCTCCATCCCCATCTTCACCCTAAGGGAAGTGAGGAGGGGCAGGGTTGTGATGCAAACTGGGCCCCCTCCAGAGATTTGCAGGGTGAGCTGAAGCTGGTGAAGACACTGAGATGTTTTCTGCACTCCCAGGCAGGGGCCTTTCCTTCTGGGGAGGAATACCTTATGTCTCAAAAAAGAAGGTATGTGAACCATACCCTGAGAATGATTTGAGCTTTCTAGGCCTGCCAGGCTTCCTGAAATACAGGACATGCATAACTCAGTCCTGGGTTAATTCATCCAATTAATCTGAACTTTAAAAAAGCCACAACCAATCTAGAATCACATCCTTGAACAAGAGGAGGCCCCAGAGTGTCACATGTCACTATGAAAATGCTCTATGTGATCTGTTTTCTTAGACACTTTGTAAAGAACAAGTATGTGGGCCTTCAATTCTATTGCTTACCAAGAGCATCCAAATAGAAATCTCTGTGCATGTTTTGATTCTGAACCTAGAGTACTAAATGTGCATGATTACATGCAAACACAGTATTCTTGTTTCGGTTACACATCCGATCTGAGTTCTTGAAAAAAATTACCAAGATAGTAAAAGAGTTACCCTGAAACTTAATGGCTTTATAAACAAGGGTTTGCTTTAATATCATATTTTATGAAGTTTTTTCCCATTAGGAATACAGAAACCCCTCTCTAATAAGCTGGACTACTGTTGCACATTCTCAGTTGTTGGGACACAGTAAAGCATGCCTAGGTAAATCCTCCTATGACTCAAATTTCTGAGAATAAAGAAGACTGGCAAGTCCTGATTATGGCCCCTTTATTTTAAACAACAGTCATTATTACAAAAGTTCATATAACAAAACTGTTCATGTAAACCCCCCTGAACTCATTTCAGGCAGTTCTGAAGAGCCTAATACCTACCAGTCATGTAATATTCACTGATTTGGTCGGAACTAAGATGAACTAGGCCTAGATAGCCTCCTATCAGCTATGAGACAGGGTGGGGGAGATGGTGCGGGAGATAAGATCTTTGAGGTAAAGCCGGTTGCCCACTTGGTCCTCCTAGACCACACTGGGTTCCACGTGGAAGGCATGGATTCTAGCGCCAGCTCTGCCACTTTCCTTTTCTGAGCTTCAGTTTCCTTATGTGCGAAACAGACACAATACCTGTTCTGTTGTTTCACAAGGATTAAATAAAACATTCAAGAAGATGATGCTGTGGAAATCACAAAACACTGTACAAATGTGAAGTTCAAGTGTGTAATATTTAGTTGTGGAATCTGGGCATAAAAAAGGCAATCAGAGGAGCTTTCTCAAATACCAAAGGGGAAAAAAACTGCAAATTGCTGTGAATGGCTGCTAAGCCACATGATCACAGCAGAATTAAGAGAAGCACAAAAGGACACATATCCTAGGGCTCAGAGGGACATGGATGAGCCAACAGGTGCCCCACCGATCCCGTACCACTATCACTCAGTTGGAAGTAGCGCATTCCTATCACAACATACTTTTCATCCCAGAAAATCTCACCTGATTCCACCAAATTTTATATGAACCTCAGTGGATAGTGAAAAAAACACTTTTCCCTTTTGTGCAAGAATTCATCATTTTAGAAGCCTAGTACTAAGGGATAAAATAACAGTCACTATTACAAAAGTTGGTTTAACAAAGCTATTGGTAGACACCATCAGACTTTTACAAGTGACTAGAAATCTGACAACTCACATGTGACAGAAGCCAACTTGTTCCAGATCAGAATTGTGTTTATGGTGCATTCAATCAAATGAAGAAAGATATAAGGAGATGGACAAAAAAGCAGGTATCAGGCTACCCTTCGCAGACACAAAAAAGAGGCAATAAGGAAACATGCATATGTTACTACAGGACGCATCTGAAGGATAAAGCAGAAATAAGGGAAGGGGACAAATGAAGTAGAGGGGATCAAGTAGGAGTTTTTATAGTTTGACTTTTGGCTTTGCTCCCCTCTTGGCTTCTGGTTTCTACTGCAGACCTGACTTCATCCTGCCGTTGTCCTGTGCAGAATGCTTCATGGCTCCTCACTGATGTCCTCAAGGATCAAGGTCAAATGCCTCAGGCTGGCACCCAGGGCCTTCCAGCCCTTTCCCACCAGCTATTCCAGCTTTATTTCTCCTTCTTATAAATGCACAACTTGTATTTTGGCTACAGTCTTCTCAATTCCTCAACCCTCTGAGCCTTGGTCCATAGAACTCCATCCACCTGAGCAGCCTTCTCCCATCTTTGAATTTGAGCTCACCTTCCAAGTGGCTGCCCCATTTGAAGAGTTCTGCCCTGCTGTGAATCACCAGTGCACCGTGATCACTGAACACCAAGACGCAGATATGTGTGTGTGTGCCCTATCCCAGCGGGCCTCCACAGCATGGCATCCATAGCAGAGCGCAGCACAATGTCCTACTCCCAGCCTCGCTGGAGCATGTCCACTGTGAGGGAAGGGCTGTTATCACCCTCATTGTACAGATATTGAGGGAACTGAGGTTCTGGAAGGTTGCTCACACAAGCCTGTCTAGCTCCTGAGTGAACCCTCCTAAGGACCTCAGCATGAGCACACAGGAGGCAGAGGAAGAAGAGGGTAGTGAATGAAAGGATGAGTTTCTTCCTTTTTTAAAAAATATATAATCTTTACTATATTTTTTCCATTACCATTTAGCCCCTTTTTACTCACCTTCCCGCCAGCAATCACTATCCTGTTGTTCATGTACATGAGTCCTTTTTCTTCTTCGCTCAGTCCCTCTGTCCCCTAACCTGCCTCCACCACTAGCTGTCATCTGTTCTCTACCTATAAGTTTGTATCTGTTCTGCTTGTTAGTTCAGTGTGTTAGATTCCACATGTAAGTGAAATCATATGGTATTTGTCTTTCTCTGACTGGCTTATTTCACTTAGCACAATATTCTCCAGGTCCATCCATACTGTTGCAAAGGGTAAAATTCTTTTTTTTTTTTAATGGCCGAGTCTAATTCCATTTTGTAAATGTCCCACAGTTGTTTTATCCACTCATCTACTGATGGACACTTAGGCTGTTTCCATATCTTGGCGATTAAAAATAACGCTGCAATGAACATAGGGGTCCTTATGCTCTTTTGAATTAGTATTTTGGGTTCCTTTTGGATATATTTCCAGCAGTGAGGATGCTGGGTCAAAGGCAGATCCATTTTTAATTTTTTGAGGTATTTCCATACTGCTTTCCACGGTGGCTTCCAGCTGCCTCCCACAGGCTATTCCAGCTTTATTTCCCCTTCTTATAAATGTACACTTTGTATTTTGGCTATAGTCAGCATTCCCACCAACAGTGCAATAGAGTTTCCCTTTCTCCACATCCTCACCAGCATTTGTTATTTTTTGATTTATTGATGATGGCCATTCTGACAGGTATCTCACTGTGGTTCTTATTTGCATTTCTCTGACGATTAGTGATGTTGAGCATTTTTTCATATGTCTATTGGCCATCTGTATTTCCTCTTTGGAGAAGTGTCTATTCAGATCCTTTGCTCATTTTTTAATTGGGTGGTTTGGGTTTTTGATGTTGAGTTTTGTGAGTACTTCATAAACTTTGGATATTAACCCCTTATCAGATGCATCAGCAAATATGTTCCCCACCACACAAAGGAATAAATTCAAAATGGATCAAAGACTTAAATGTTAGACCCGAAACCATAAAAATCGTAGAAGAAAACAGAGGCGGCAAAATCTCGGACATTGTTCAGAGAAATTTTTATCAGACATAGCTCCCCAGGCAAGGGAAGCAAAAGAAAAAATAAACAAATAGGACTTCAGCAAACTAAAAAGTTTTTGCACAGCGAAGGAAATTGTCGACAAAATAAAAAGGGATGAGTTTCAAAAAGCAGCTTAGAGTCAGTCCAGGAAGGGCCTTAAACCCCAAACTAAGATGTTGGAGTTGCTTTCCTGTAGGAAATGAGGAACCAGAGGAAGTTTGGTAGAGAGAATCCTTATCAGCTTTGTTTTACAGGAGTTGTGTGTGAAGATGAGATCAAAATAAGGAGAAAGTGCTGGCGAGGAGACCAGTAAACAATGGGTGAGATCGGGTAGATTCAACATCAATAAAAACGAAAGTTGAAAGTAACATGGTTCTGATAAAATTCCTATCTTTCTTACACTGTAATTTGGAAAAGCACCCAGGAGGCCTGCCACTGCTGACTTCCAAATATCCCCAGTCTCTGGTCACTTTGACTTCCACCCCTTTTATGCTGGTGCCTGTAATCTGGTGCACCCAGTGTCACATCCCAGGGCTGCATGATGCGCCCCCACCCCAGCCCTCCATGTCAACATCCCTTGCCTCCATGTTCAGGAAAGAAAGGCAGGTGGGCAGGGAGCAGAGGAGGATCAAACAGATTAGATGGAGAAGAGACACCACTGCAGAGCCCTGTTCCTGATTTTCAGCTCTGGAAGGCTGCCATGGAAGAGAGGAAGCAGACCCCCTAAGTGCCCAGGGAGTAGGTGGGAGTTTAAGAAGATTCATTTCAACACAATAGAAGGAAGAAATTTCTAATAGTCCAAGTCCACCAAAGATGAAATGGGTGGCCTTGGGAAGTAGCAGTTTCCCTGGAGGGGTGCAGACAGGGAGCTTTAATGGAAAAGTACCAATGCCTCTGCAGGGAAACTGGAGCACAGGATATTGTAAAGACCTGTTGTCTGCCTCCCCAGGCCCACCCCACACCCCTGTCCCAGTCAGGCTAGCACTTGGTAACACATTGCCCTGTGCTCTGTTCAATTGTTGCTATAACTTGAGTCTCTCTGGCTTCCTCTGTGGCTCAAAGGAACAGCAGGACCCCTGATTGCTGAGAACTGGATCCTTCTTCATTTTTGGCTCCTCTCCCTGGGCAGCAGCCTGGCACTCTCTCTGAGACTTGTCGGCATCAACACCAGGAAGCCAAAGGGCTGAGAGAGTTCCCAAGAAATGGCCAGGAGGGGTTCTGACTGTGGAGCACAGTACAGCCATACCATGAGACCCACCCAGGCCCTTTAGATGGGAAAGACTAACAGAAGAGACCACCAGCAGGCTCTGAGATGCACCCACCTGAGCCCACCACCACCTTAAGCAGTCCTTCACCTGTGACTGCGCCAGCCCTGGGTCCCCCCCATCACCCTGTGGCAGCTCCAGCAGGATCTGGGCTTGCACTCCTGGGGTGCTGACTTGGTTTCCTGCAGGAGAGCCCATCCAGGCCACGGTTCCTCTCACTGGTAATAACAGAAATAAACCTCTTAGGGATTTTATCTGGAGTCCTTAAAATGTCTTTCCATTTACTGTCCCACTGGCCCCTCAATGTGGGACAAACAGGATGATGATTTTCATTCCCGTCTCACAAAGGCGAAAACTGAGGTTCAACAAGGTACTGTACCAGCCCCACACATGTGCCCTATACACAGGACACCAGATCTCCTAACCAACTTTTCCTTCCACAGGATGCCCAATTCCTGTCTCCTGGCTCAGGAGATGCATAGACTGGCTACTTACTGGTCAGGATCAGCAAGAGAGGGGAAGGACAGAACACACTACCTATCCCCACATTCTGTTTCCTTCCGGAGCCCCACTCAGGCTCAGAGAAAGGTGACACAGCACCCTCCCTGTGAAGCACCACTCCAGGAAAAACTCCTTGTGCCTGGAGCCAGCCAGCCTTCCTCCAGGGAGCCCGATCCACCTCCAGGGTCTGGGCACATGCCCCACACTCAGCAGAGAGCTCCCCCACCCCTGGCATTGCCCAGGATTCACAGGCCTGACGTCTTGCGCTCAGGGAGCCCTGGCTCTGTCCGCACTGCTGGAGGGAAAGCCCATAGCCTGAAGCCACTGCATTCAAACGGCAGGCAGCGCAGGTCAAACGTGAGGCCACCACAGATGCAGGAGGATGGCACACGGTTTGCTTTGGAATTTGTTGTTTCTCAAACGCTCCGTAAAATAAATGGGCCATTGAAAATCATGTTGATTTAGAGGTAGGGTTTTTTTCCCTTGGGTTGTAATGCTATTTGTTTTAACCAGACCCACACAAATAAAATTTAGACAAATTAAATGCCTTGAAATTTGCACAAACATAAAACATACACAAAAAAGGCATGAAAACCTACAGTGGGCAAGGCTTACTAGCACTCAGACTTCCAGTAAAGCAGAACTCAGAAATTCACCCCCAAAAATAACAACAAAAAAGCAGCATTTATAAACAGGCAAAAAGTAGGGGAAATTGAAGAGTAACCCACTTATTTTTATCAGTAGAGGTCGGTCTTCCTAAGACCTAAATTATGTCCTCTCCACAGACAAAAAGGAAATAAAACAGAATGAAAAAGTAGTTTGGTTCAAAAAATGTTTTTATATTTAAATCTAATTTTTTGAAAAGCAAGTAAATTTGGTTTCTGTTCAACATACTGTTTTGTTTTAAACAATCAACAATAATGTGTGATGTCTCATAATAAAAATAATTTAGATTAGTAGCACTGGTTCCATTCACAGTTCATCAAAATCATTGGCTTTGTTCCAATTTTCC
This sequence comes from Macrotus californicus, assembly GCA_007922815.1. NCBI lineage: Eukaryota > Metazoa > Chordata > Mammalia > Chiroptera > Phyllostomidae > Macrotus > Macrotus californicus. The sequence continues at coordinate 7,273 of VMDR010001328.1, read as the reverse complement.
CTCAATCAACCACAAAAAGCCAAGGTTAGCCAGCGTATGTTCTTGTTCTCTCTGCGTGAGGCAAGCAGGCCAGAACGCAGGGCAGTGGGCCTTGGGAATCGGCACTCCTCTGCAGAGAAGTTCCAGGGAGGGGAGAAGCTAGCCTGTGACAGCATTCTTCAATGGCAAGTTAGGCACTAGCCACAGAACGCAGGGGAGTCACTGGCTGGCAAAGGGGACAACAAAAAATAAAGGACCCTGATTACACAGTACATATGTTGAGAAACATATTTAATGATCACATTTCTAATCACCAAACCATATTATAGGCTATTCTTTGGGACCTCATTACTGAACTATACCCCATGGTGGGTACTTTCACAAAGATCTGGTGCCTCCTAATTTTTCTATTGACAAAGGTTTGGGTGTATTGAGACAGTCTCAAAGCAATCCTCCCATTTTCATGCTTGTCCTCGGCTGCTTTTATTGACATACAAGTCTGTGAAGATGCTTTAAATACGAAACAGTTTGCATCTTTTGGGAAAATGAACCATTTTCAAAATAGGTGTTTCCTACATGTTAATGACTACATTGAATTATCCACTATGAATGGCAGATGAGCAGGCTGGGTACATGTGGCACTTATGCTACGCTAGAGAACAGGAATAGGGACGGAGTGACCAAATGCACCGCGTGTCTGGTCTTCTTTGATCTGCCCTGGTCCTTTCAGACCGCTTGCTCCCCGCACTCTGTACCCCAGCCATCCTAAAGCTCACTTGTTCTCCCCAAGGTACAGAGCTCTCTTTTAGCTCCAGGCCACTGTGTATGCTGTTCCCTAAACCTCGACTGCTCCTCCAGATACCACCCACTTGGCCAGGTTGGCCTGTAAGGACATCTCTCTGATGTCCTTAGAGTCTCCTAGATAAGAGTCTCACTTGTGCAGAATTTATTGTTTTTTAATATTCTCTCTTACACACTAGACTGTAAGCTCTGCAAAGGAGGGGCTGTGCCTGTTTTATTTTTGTATATTGGTTCCTTATCACAAACCCTAGCCATTAGTAGTTGCTCGATAAGAACAGGCTGAGTAAATTTAATAAATAGCATCACAGGCTCACAGTCATGTCAAAGGTGGGGCTCTGTGTTGGATGTATCGGATCACAAATGCCCGTGCAGCTTTCTATCACCTAAAACTGTACCCATCACTGTCATTACAAAACAGAAGCGAAGACAGTCAGGGTCCTATACAAGTCCAAAAAAGTCACGCGTGGAAATAAACAATCTCAGGCTTCTTAGACTGAAACACACCTTTCCTTTCACCACATCTTGTCTGAGGACAGAGGAGGAGCTCTATCTTTGAAGACTGGGTTTCCATGGCTACCAAAGGCTTCCCAGTGCTTCTATCAGAAAATTTCCTCCCAATAAGAATCTGTGCAGGTTGCATGCTAAAAGTTACAGACTTCTTGTTTCATTTTGTTTTTTATAAACCACACCTATTCTTCAAAAACATGGGCTCTCTTGCCTGACGTCACTTTCTATGAATGAACTCATCACTCAATCAAATGAGCCCAACCAACATCACACTCTTTTTCATGACAGGCTTCAAATACTGCTATTTAAGAAGTCACCCGAGAAACACACTTCACTAGACTTTTATCAGATTCCAATTTCTAAAGAAAAATAAGAAAAATGTGTACCTGAAGTCTGACTAGGGAGGGTGGCAGAACCATTCAAGTTAACCCTGTTGGAAGGTACCAGTAACCCCAGGGCATGGGGCTTGTGTAGCGACAGTCTGCCCCATGAAGGGCCTGGCCGGTTAGACAGCTGGGCATGCCTGTGCAAACGCCTGCTGGTGGGATCTGGCTACAGAGGAGCAACACTGGCCCAGGGAAGAAGCTGGAACTGAGCCCATCCACTGGTCAGATCAAAGGCAAATCACCTCATGAGAGACCTTGAGAGGAGATGGAGCCTCTCCCTCCCAGCAGGAGTTCCTCCCTGAAGAATGGATGAGTGGGAAGAGCCCTCACTGACTCAACAGGCTCAGCTGAGAGCACGGGAACCTGCATCATATTACAGGGGAGACTCAGGGATGCAGAGAGATCCACCCCCACGAACAGGATCCACAAGGACCCCTTGAGCTAGAACGGGACTAATTCACAAGCAGTTTTAAGAGGAAAAAGAGACCAATTTCTTGAAGCCTCTATTCCATGATTCCACTTTGCTTTGGATAATTAATTCTGGGAAGAGAAAGAAACTGGCAAAGCATGAAGAACAGAACAGCTCAGGATGTATCAGCATATACCCAGTCTGGTGGACAGGATCCCATAGCGGGTTCCCCCCACCAGCCACAGAAAGAACTTCCAACTGACGAGACAAGCAGCTTGGGCTCTGGAGACAAGCAGATCTAGATTTAATCCCTACTTTACTAGGAATTCCTCACTTACTAGCTGTGTGATTTTGAGAAAAATATAAACCTCTCTGAGCTTTGCTTCCTCATCTAAAAAACTGAGGCAAAGCAGTAGAGAAGGGTGAATAAAATAAATTACATAAAGGACTCATCCTGTGCCTGGCCTATCTTAGCAGCTATATTAAAAATTATAAGCAATTAAAAAATTCTCTCATACAATCCATACCCCAGAGTTGACAATCAAATCCACAGATCACTCCTCATCAGACTATCTTCTGCCATCAACTCCTTCATGTCCATGTCCACCCCTGCACCCCAGCCCCTCACCTCACACCTGCCTCACGGCCACGGCCCCTGCCCCAGAGCTCTCCTCACAGCATTCTACACTGCAAAGCACCAGCCTCACCTTCTGGGCCCAGCTCTCCTCCATCACCTTATTTGCAAACGCCTCGACAGCTCCCATCCATTGAGGAATCCTGGCTCTCTCATTGGGCATCCATGCTCCGTCTCATAGCTCACCGGCCAGCACAGAGCACCCTGGCAGCCTCACTGGCCAACTCACTGGTTCCTGATGCATGCAATGCACCTGCTTTCCTCACCACTTGCCGGGATCTGGAATGTGCCCTCCTTTCTTTCCACCATCACAGATGCCCATCCTCAATGCCCAACCTGAGTCTGGCTTCCTCAGGAGAGCCCTCTCTGCCCTGCCAACCCTCCACCCCACTCCTTGGGCACACTGCTTGGGTACACAGTGTCAAAGTGTACTCACCTGAGAGCTGCAGAGGGCAGGAACATGACACCTCGGGGAAGTGGTCCACGGCCCACTGAATTAGAATCCTTCAGACACAGCAAAAGTCTTTCTGACTCAGAGGTTGAAAAGCCCCAAATGCTGGGAGGCTCCAAAGGTGCCAGCAGATAACTTAAACCAAGATTTATTTTAAAGCAGAACTTCAAGGGAATGATCTTTTATCCCTAAATCCAAACCCAACTCTTATGACAATCAGACTTAGAGAAATTAGGTTAGTGCTTCAAGTGCCACTCCAGGTCCTGGAGAGAGGAGGGGCCTGGAGGAGAAGAGTTGGTGAGTGAGTGTTCAGACCTCAAATAAAAAGGCTTCTCACACTCGCAGGAACCTCTTTCTAGGAGACTGTAAGCTGGCCAGCATTGAGTACATCACACATTCAGAAAGGTCCCTTCAGTTTACAAAGTCCCTTCCCACCCACTTCTCTCCTACGTTCTCAGGACAGTTCTATAAGAAAAATTACACAGCGAATGGGCTATCCGCCTCGAGGGCTGAGAAGACCTTGACCTGGAGAGGAGAATTATTGTACATTTATGAAAGTCCTGATTCTAGGAAGCACGGAACCAGGATGAGAGCCAGGATGCTGACCTCTCAACTTCAACTCTTCCCACTACATGTGGAGACCAATAACCACAGCAACTAGTAACACCCTTGGCCAAAGGAGCCACTGCAGGCCCGGGCGGCACTCAGAGGTGCCAACAGTCGCACTGCCACACCCTCACAGCTGGGCTATCCACGCTGTCTCGGTAGAGTCTCTGTACAGACTGGAGCTTCTGACACACACTTCCAGCTGGTGAGCCCAGACCACAGAAGCTAGACAACCTCACCAGAGACCATGAGAGCCAGGGTCTCTGCTAGCTGAGGCCCCTCCCACCACCAAGCCTCTGCCCTCTTTGCTGATGACTTCAGCAAATGCCTGCCCAAAGTGCAAAGCACATGACCGATGCCCAATCCCCCATCACCTAGTGCGCCATCATCTCCACCTTCCCCTGAATTTCCTTGTCACTGACTCCACCTCCCCTCACTCATCAACCCTGCCTTGTGCCCTCTGGCATTGCTGCACCTGTACCCTCCATCTCTTCAAAAGGACTCCCATTCTCTTTGCTTTAATGGAAACCTGGGTCACCCTCAAGCTTACTGCTTTGCTTCCCTTGCAGTACTTCAAACCCCACCTGTCTCGGGGTCTCAGGTGTAGTTGATGGCCTGCTTGTTTGTCTGTTCCTCTTCACATCTATCTAGATCAATACCCCTCCCTCTTGCTAGAAAAAAAACCCGTTCCTTTGAGGACAGTGGCTTGGGCAACGTGACCTCCTCTTCCTCTGTGTTTTTTCCTAAACTGAAGACTCAGGCTCCTGGCTCCCAGCCTTTCTTTCCATCCCAAGTTCTACCATCATTCTGGCGGACTCCAGAAGCCAACCCCTGGCTTTTCAACTCCCTGACATGTTAATCTCCAACGACCTTCTCCGCCATGCTACTTCAGCCAATCCCACTGCTGAATCCCAAATTTCACACCCCAAATCATGAGTTCAAGCTTTCTGCTGGCTACTACCTCCCTTCATCCCAGCTGACTATAAATATCTTTAACCTCTTTGGAATGTCCAGTCCACTGACCCTGCATTCTCTCTCAATCTGTTTGGCCTCTCCTTCCCTCTTAATGTATCTGAGATTTCATGAGCCATCAGTGATTTGTTCAGTGGTTCTTACCAAGAACCTAAACACTCTTCCTTCTTTTTACTGTACACAGAGAGCAAAACTGTCTCCCTAAATGAGCTCAAGTACTCCTTCTCTCCATACCTGGGAAAGAGCAGTCAAGCACAGCTACAGAAAGTCGTACAGTGGGGCAGACTGACATCAATATAGACTCATCACCATCAGCTTCAAACGGGACCTCAATGTTACCTATTGTCTCCCTCGGTTCTCTGGTCTGCTCATTCCCTAACTCCCTGTAATGACTATTTTGAGTCTCTCCCACTCTCTTCAGGCATATGACTCTGCCACTTACCCACTCACCTTCAGCAGTTAACCTTGTCTCCTACCTCAGGAAAACTAGGAATCAGGCAGGAACACTCCCAGCTTCCCACTATCAAACCAAACTTGTACCTGCCCCCTTTTCTCCTTTCTTTTCTTAATAAATTGAGTTTTCCAACCCCTGAACAACATATATCCTTCCACTTTTTTGAGGTCTTTAATCTTTTTCAACCAGGTTTTATATAGAAGAGGCCTTATACATCTTTCATTAGATTTATTCCAAGAATTATTTTTTTGGTTTTATCTTCCTCATTCTCTGTCGAACACTTTGAACAGATGTAATACAGTTATAAAGATTCTTTTTATGTCCTTTTCTGCTAACTCGAACATCTGTGAGAGCTCTGCATTGGTTTCAATTGATTGATTAAATTGTCTCATTATGGATCATGTTTTTCTGCTTCTTTGCAGCTGTAGTAACCTTTGACTGAATGCCAGGCATTATAAATTTTATCTTGTTGGGTGCTGGCCATTTCTGTGTTCCTATAAATAATCTAATGCTTTGTTCTGGGATGCAGTTAGATAACTTGGATCACACTGTTTGATCCTTTCAGATCTTGCTTTAATGATTTGCTAGGTCAATCTGGAGCACTCCTCAGTCTGAGACAGATAATTCCTCACAACTAAGGCAAATCCTTTCTGATCCTTACTCTGCCCAGTATTGTGTGAATTATGAGTTTTTCCAGGCTGGCTAGTTGAGAGCAAGCAATATTCCTGGTCCCGTGTGAGCAATGAACACCATCCTTTCTAATCCATTCGAATGTGCTTTTCCCAGACTCAGATAATTTCTTCACATACGTGTGCAGGCAAGCACTCTGCTGAGCTCTTAAGGGGGACCTTCTGCTCATCTGTAGGGTTTTCCTCTGCCCTGCACACTTTAGCCACCTTGGTTTCCGTAGACTCTTAGCTTCATCCTCTCAACTCAGGGAGAGGACACTGCCTGGATCCCCTTTTCTGTGGCAGGGCCTCAAACTCTTTAAGCCAGGAAGCTGTGACAGCCATGGAGCTGATTCAGTTTACCTCCGGCTTCTCGGGGACCACTGTCCTGCATTGTCTGACGTCCAGTGTCTTGAAATCTACCATTTTATGCATATTGTCTGATTTGGGTTTTCTTGTTGTTTCAGGTGGGAGGGTGAATCTGATATCTGTTTTCCTATCATGACCAGAAGCAGGGGTCTCTTTTAATTCTATTTTAATGGTATTTTTAAAATCAATTTTATCGAGTCACAGGCCATGAATATTCATGTACAAAATTTAAGTTTACGGTTTGGCTAATGTTGACACCATGTAAACACCACCCAATCAGGATGCAGAATATTTTAAGACCTCTCAGAAGGCTTTCTCATTCCCTTTCCCAATCTATTCTTCTTCCCCTCACCCTAAAAAATCAATGACCTGATGTCTGTATTCTAGATTAACTGCCTCTTTCAAAGCTTGGCCATATGTTCTTTTTCGTATCTGGCGTCTTTCCCTCAGCAAAATGTTTTTGAGCTTCCTTGTATTCCTACTTTACTCCTTTTTATTGCTAAATAGAATTTCAATGTCTGAACACACCACAGTTTGCTTATCCGTGTACCCATTGACAGACATTCAGGTTTTTCCAATTTGGAGCTACTATGAACAAAGTTCTGTGAATATTTGCACACAAGTCGTTCTGTGGACATAGGTTTTCAGTTCTCTTGGGGAAATCACTAGGAATGGAACTGCTGAGCCATGTGGTAACTATATGTTTCACTTTCGAGAAATTGACAAACTTTTTCCAAAGTGGTTGCACCATTTTGTTTCTGTGAACAATGTATGAGTTTATCAGTCACTCTATACTCTTGCCAACACTTGATACTGCCAGCCTTTTTTCTTTTAGCTAATCTACTACAGGTAGAGTTTATACATATTCTACATGTGTAGTAGAATATTACCACAGTTTTAACTTGTACTTACCGGATGTCTAATGATACTGATTATCTTTACGTGTACATTGGCTATTTGATTATAATCTTTTGTGAAGTATCTGTTCAATTAAAATTTTGTCAGTTTTTAATTAGGCTGTTTATCTAATTTGTTAA